>JAZGTK010003188.1:0-28272 GCA_036877625.1 Ambastaia sidthimunki | reverse complement strand
GGAAGCCTGTCTAGTTACCCTTACCTGGGCTGAGTAACGGCCATGATGGATCATCCCAAAACTGCTCATAACATGCATTACCATCCTCCATCTCGCTGATGCCCGTGTTACCGTTGGCGATGCCCTTGTCCTCCTGCCCTGAAAAGTAGTTCTGTATGCTCGTGTTGAACCTTAAAGGAGATGCACAGACCGATTAAAAAAATCATTAAATTCTAATTTAGATCAGTAGAACTGAACATCATTACATTATTTTTTACCTCATTTGCAATTAATTGGAAATTCAATGCCATGCTACCTTGCAAACAAGGTTCTCCCTTATTATTAAGGTTATTTCTGCCTTAGATGTGCTGTTTTGGATTTTCATAAACTTTAGTTTAAAAACCTCCTTGGACTGAACTTTTAGCCATCTAACCAACCCCTAACCAACTGTGATAACATTGTAAATTTACATACTAGTATTTATTGTTGCATTAGTATTTTGCATTTTGAATGGTCTTTTCATTGCTGCATATACACTTACAAAGATTCAAAATTTGTCATGACACTAAGCATTTCATAAACACAAAATATTTACATTTATGCATCTGGCAGATGCTTTCATTCAAAGGATATACAATGAATTCAAGCTATACATTATATAGGCTGCTAAGCTTTAATAATTGAGCTACAAAACTAAAACTAATTAAAACTAAAGTCTAAGTCTAGAAACTAAACTTGTGTGCTGCACATTTTCTTCAGAAAATGAAAATGTTTGTATTTTCAGTACATAGAGTATAGAACATACAGGAAAAACTTACTTCATGATGATGATGTAACCAACATACATGACAATCAATATCAGACTTTCCCACCTTTAGGAACAAAGGAGACGACAGCCAATCAGAACCCTGCCTTTAACCAATCACAATCAGGATAACTTAAGAGAGAGACTCACCACACAATCTTCTCATCGTAAATAAACTGAAAGAAATACAGCGTGTGTTAATGCTCATGGAGTGAAAGCAGACACAATTCAGTAAGGTTTGTCACACCTCACCTGATTTCAGTACACGATTACATGCTCTACAGAGCACAACAGTGATCACCCACTTAGTCTTGGTTTTAGAAGATAAAAAGACTGAACTACACATCCTACAATACACTGCAAATAAATCTAAAATAAACTCACAATATTGAGTTATTGATACCATGTGAAAAAAATAAAGTATTTGAAGTTTATGGAAATTATTCGAACATAAAAATTGATTGAGGGTGTGGGATATACTGACAGGATTATATTGTCACTTATAAAAGCTTTATGGGAGTGGATGGTAACTGCCATTCCATGATAACAGTGAGTTCTCTGATTGATACAATGGCATTCTTTTAGCTTTACAAGCTGATTTCCACACAGTGGACAATAAACATTTCCATAGATTTTGGAGACTTGAGGGTGGGCTTGGTTGAGTTAACAACATTCTAGCAACTATCCAGAACACTCAAACATAAAATACCCTATGGTAGATCTGTCTTGAAAGGTTTCTACGTTACCACTTAATATTAATTTCTTAATAACAAATAAGTATTTCTCCCAGAACCCTGTTCTATTGTTTTTGTATGGCAGTACTATGTACAGCCATACGTTAGATAGTCACAATGCATCATACATATAATGACACTTACTGCAATGAGGGCAACCACAGAAAGAATGTAGTAGATTGAATCTCTAAACACAGCAAACTTGGTGAGAAAAACAACCTAATGGGAAAGAACAGAACTTTGTAAAGCAGCAAAACAAGAAACAATTTTTCTCTTGTTAAGAATGTGTCTCATGTCTGGTCATGCCACAACCCACATCCAAAATAAAGGTTTGATTTATCTCAAACTAAAAAATATCACAGAGATGCTTTTTTAAAAGGTTTCATTTTAATGTCATCACTGTAAGCAAAACCATTAGTTACCAAATCTGATATAAAATATGGTATACACATTTTTGTGTGCAATTCATATTTTGATATATGGTGAAAATTGCTGTTTTATTCCAGAAAGGTTAAAATGTAGAGTCATTTGTTATGGATAATTTTAAACTTTCCCACAGCTAAATGGTTTTAATGAAAACCACTGTAATCATAGATGAATTCTTTTCAAACAATGAATATTGAATAGTTTATGTAATTGCTAATTATAACAACACAAACAGTCCATGTTTAATAATCATTTTTATAGTTCTGACTAAAAAACTGGATCCAATGTGTAAAACAATTTATTGTAAAACAATAATTTATATACTGTACAGAATCCATTTAAAAAGAAACAGAAATAACTTCAGGCTTGGTTAAAAGTTTCCAGTTTTAACCTGAACTTTATATATATATAAAATGAGTTTTAATAAAAAATCAACATGAGACATTAAAGTGCAGTAAAAAAAAAGTTGATATCTACTCTTTGAAATGAAAGACTCAAGGAGTAAAAGAGTAATTTTCTATTTCACACTTTGACGCTCCGGTGGAAACATGGAAAGGTCAGAAGCTTTCTCACAATGATGAGAGCTTTAATACAGAGCTCAGTGTTACTCACTTGTCCTGCAAAAATCCCACACACTCCGATGATGCAGAGGATATTGAACACCGCTGAGCCCACTATGGTGCCCACCCCTACATCTCCATGTGTAACGAACACGCCTGCAGAAGACCAGAGCTCTAATCCACAGCATCTGTTTACACATGACTAATGCATGTACCAGCACCTGTATGCCTGACTCACCGATTATAGAAGCAAACAGCTCTGGGGCGGAGCTTCCAGCTGCCATGAACGTCGCTCCCGCTACGTCTTCACTCAGGTGCAGCTTCTAAATGTCGGGAGAAACAAAGAGTCACACAGAGGAACAGAGACCATAAATGGTCTAAACCACTTACAGTCAAGACCACTTAGTTACAACAGCTTTGTGTGAGGAACAGACTAAACTGTATCAGGGCATTAATCATAAGTCACACAAAGCTCTTATATGGCTTCAGAAGGCTATGAAAATATAGCACCACATGGACTTTTATGACACTTTAATGGATGTTTATTCTCAGACATCATTGTATGAGAAAAAGATAATTAAACAATCTAATAAAATGTATTTGCTCTAAAAATGACAAATCATTTTGGGTGAATTATTCCTGCTATTCCTATCCAAATAAGTTGGATAAACAAACAGTATACTGAATACAACTACAATGTCTTCACCCAAAACAGTACAGATTATGCACAATATTAGAAATATTGCTCACAGCGGGCGATTTGAAGTCTGACAGTAATTGTGTTGATATGTTGTTAAAGACTGTGAATTTGTAATAAAAACAGTCCTGTAGCACTGCATGCTGTCAACATGCGGAAACCTACTGTACTCTAAAAGCTTACATCTTCAATTTAATCCTCTTTACAGCACTGCCATAACTACAAACTCAACTGTTCACACTAAAATACAGAATTACAGATTACAGAAAAGTGTATAAAATTATTAGTCTTGAATTCAGGTGTAATTGATGAGGACCTGGAAGAAGTTAAGGTTTAATTCATTCTCACCTCACAGATCTTCTCTAGCGAGGTCACAAAGTAGTCGTCACAGACAACAGCAAGAGCCAGAAACATATACAGAGCCTAAAATGAGACAAACGCCACAATAAACTCAGTGAAATGAGAATGATGTAAGTTTGAGTGGACTGAGCAGAGTGGACTCAAACTGTTATACTAAATAACAGGACCAGTCAAAAATGACGACAAGAGCTGACCAACTATTTATAATCATCATAAAATTGTCAGACATGTGCCATTTATCCTGGATGACGAGGTCAACCGGTGTGCAAGGCTCCATGTTGATTGACAGGCGCACAGTTTTCCTACCGCAACTATGTGTAGCAGTACAGCTCCTTGCGCACGCTGTCTTTTGGTGAATACGTCCCCAGGAAACTCATGGATGGCTGTGTTGAAAATAAAAGGAAAGAAAAGGTCAATTTGGTGCTGGTTATAAGTGTCTATAAAAATGACCCAAATAAATAACTATGGTGCATAAAACCAGATCTATAAAAGTGTATGAGGAAAAACTGAAATGTGTGGGTGACTGAATACAAATGATGTCAGAGGGACAAGAGACCTAATTGCAATGCAGAAAAAAAATCCACTGTATGCCCTCTGAATATATACATGTCATATACTGTATAGTATAGTATAGATGTCACCAGCTCATGAGACTGCATTCATTTCATGCACTGATATAGTGCACTGATATACAGCCAAGGGGAAGTTCAGTTAAGTTATAGTAAGGAAAATCACTGACGCATGGTTGCATGCAGTACAGTCTCAGTATAGCCTCACAGGGCTTTGCAGTAGTGCGATCAGAATTGAGCTTTGCAGTAGAAATTCTACCCCGTGTGGCACTGGATTTAGGTGGGTTGGGTAAAATTGGGTTTAGATGGCTTCATGGCCTTCTGTTAAAGCAATCTCAATACATGACAAGCCCCTCTCCAACACATGGCTGGATAAGTTACGTCAGCACATTCTGTCATAGCAGCCTTGTTTCTGACCCAGGCAGGCCTGTAGGTTAAATAATTCCCAATGGTGCAAGATGCTCCCTGTCAGAGCTGTATTAATGAAGCTCACAACATAAATCAACATTAACATCATGTCATAATCTACAGTCATCTGCCCAAAGCTAACAAGGTTCCTTTGGTCTACTGGTGGAGATGAAGCTACAGCAACATTATTCCTGAAATTTGATTTGTTTTCCTAATGTGCTTGCCTGTGCAAAACTTGCTGCCATGAATACTGGGTTTTGCTATTTGGTTGCCAACATGTTCTGAGTGGTTTCTAGGACATTGGCTAAGTTGTTGCTAGGGGGTTCTGCATAATTGATTGGTAGTTCTGTACTAGTCAATGTATTTAAAAATAAATACGCAGCAAGTTTTGCACAGGCAAGCACATTAGAAAAACAAGAAAATCAAATTTCAGAAATAATGTTGCTGTAGCTTCATCTCCACCAGTAGCTCAACTGGTAGAGCATTGTGTTAGCAATGCAAAGGTTGTGGGTTCAATTCCCAGGGAACAGAAGTACTGATCAAATGTACACCTTGAATACACTGTAAGTCATGTTTGGATAAAAGTGTCTGCCAAATAAATAAACGTACTGTAAATGTAAATACGCAAAGCGTAGATGTTTACAGCGCTGTGACTGATAGATGTTTAAAAGTTTGATTTAGGGTGTGTTTACAGCAAATGTCTCCCAAGTATGAGCAACAGCACTTCCTTGCCTACAAAGATTTTAGAATTTAATACAGATTCTACCATTAGTGGCACTTGCCAGGGCATCAAAATGCCATGAAAAGCTTCTACAACAAACTCATTTTTCAGCCTGAAGAGCTCATTAGAACTGGTGGCACTAATAGCTCTCTCTGTGAGAAGTGATCTTTCATCAAAGATTGCAACAGCGACGTGATGTTTTTATCATCACAAGCACCATCATCATTTACAGCTTCATTAACGGAAGGGTTGAGAAACATGCTAAGAATCACAACAACTGTCAAGCAGAAGAGTTATTGTTGCTCCGATCACATTTCCTTTCCCGTCGCTTAGCCCCGCCCACAGCATATGAGCAGGAGGAGAGGACATGCTGAAGGTTATCTCCTGAGAGAACCCACACAACACACACACACACACACACCATGACTTAACACAACTGTCCACTAAGATGCTAAAACACACTTTCAAGAACACTGAACTGCTTTTGTGATATTGAATACACAAAAAATTAAAAAGAAATAAAGCATTAATATGAAGCTGTAGATTTTATTTTTAAAAGCGCATTAAATCCAAGAACCAAACCATAAGAGCCCTGTTAGGCCATTTCCATTATGGAGCAAAAAAGAAACAACAAAAACACTGATATTTTCTAAAGAAAAAGTAAGCAGTCTCCAGGGTGTTGCTATATGGCTGCCAGGGTGTGCTGAGTGGTTGAGTGGTGATTTGTATATGGTTGCTAAACCGCCAATATCCCTCAGTGTTCTGATCTCTAGATATGGTCTGGGTCCGTTCTTTAAAGTAACTTCTCAAGCTGCATGATCTGAAAGTTTTGGAAATACACTTATATTGATGCCATATACCATCTGAAATGTTACTTACGGAACATACACCAGTAAACATGACGCAACTCCAATTTTTCAGAGGTGATTTTACTGCAGGGGACTTTTGTGGTATTCAGCAGGAACCTGCTGTTTGTTGACGGTGGAACTACAGGTTGATCCATTTGTGAAAAGCATCACAATATCTAACAGGTAAATCCATTAAAGTCTTTAGAAGCACTGGCACACTGGATCAATTATTAATGACAGAAGCATTAAACAAACTCTCTGCCTCCATGCAGAACCTAAAAGTACCTTCAGGTGAGACTGCGTTGTTGTCTCTGGACAATATACAAGCATGTACGTATGTGTATAGGGTCTGTATCTTATCAGAAACATCTTATCAGAGACTGAGCTACTAAATGAAGTGTTTCAGGTAGACTGAGACGGTACAGTATGTGCTCTGTTTGCTTGTCATCTGATGACCTTATCCATCAACATCTCCCCTGATGTGAACACACATGGCAGGACCAGACCCTCAAAGTTGGACATGCTGTGCTGAGCTAGCTGTGTAAGAAAAGTGTGTATTGGAATCTCTGCCTGATGCAGGAGACCATAGAATATGTTCACAGTGGCATAATACCTACGACCATTTCTGCAGTTCGGCTAGCAGTAGAGATCTAAAGGTCATTGGTTTAAGTACCAGGGGAACACGCATAGTAAGAAAGATGTATAGAGTGAATTAAAACAAATATTAGCAATATTTTAAGATGATATCTGGAAGTCATCTAATGCAACAGAGGGAGGTTATACTGACAAGGTAGCATACTATTAAATTTAAACTACAAAAAAAAGAAGGCAGTAAACAGATATTTGCATTACGCTACTATTTAAATGTGCTTTTAAAGATGCTGTGAGCACACAGAGAGATAAGAGATGGAGAGCAGCGTGTCATCTCAGTGTCACACTTATAAAATTAAATTAACCACAACTGTGAAATCAGCAAAACAGCATTCTTGCATGACTAACTGATGCTCTCAGCTTCCTGCTTCCCAAAAATGAGCTGCCATGTGAACATTCAGAAAAGACAGGCAATCAGAAGGCAACATACAGGGAAACTGGCTGTGGACAGTTTTGTTTGTGGTTCACAAAGTCTAGCGCTTGCAGGTCGTGAAAATTAAACAGAAAATTTAAATTGATCCTATTTACTTTCCAAACACACATTCCTGGTCTATTGTGCACAATCTATTAGCAAAATGTAATAAACCTGTCAACCTCTAAAACAATTTTCAGGTGATGTTTCCTAGAGGCTAAAGGATAACGCTAATAAATAGACAAATAGCTATTTAGGCATTATTTTAGCAAAATGCATTCAGCCCTTTTCTGGTAAGATACATGTACTTTAATGATCAGATGGGTTAAATGTTCACTATTTTCAATACATGTTTAAAAAATGTTCAATACAGTTTTAATATTGCAAAAGTAAAATTGACTGGTAATGCTGCTGGCATGTGTAAGGTTATTGCAAGTAATTCCACCCTAACCCAAATAATCACTGCTTGATTTGTAAGCAGAATTACATAGAATAACATTCTACTGTAAATCAGTCAGTAGCATTTAAACATCAATGGGTGCAAAACACTGAATGTATTTGACTGTCATTGACTGTATTTTATAAACACATAAATAAGGCTTTATATACGCCTTCCATTGTAACAATACAACAATACAAGTTTTCTTTATGAAGCTTTCAGCATCTCAGAACCATAAAGCTGTTGAATAGTGTATTAATCCATATATCAGCGACTGCGCTCACATTTACTGTATATGGGCATCAAGTCCCGTACAAAAAGCCTAGCACAACACATTTTACCTTTTTCCTTACGAACAGTTCGATCAATCTGTTCCTGTCTGTAAAAAATGCAACTTCCTAAAATAACCTCTCTTCAGGCTCAGGAGCATTCTGCTTATTCAAATTTCAGTGAACAAGCTGGCATCCAACCCAGACTGTCTGAGCTCTCTCTCTTTCAGATTACTTATTGATTTGAGCAGCTTCAGAAGAGCACAAACAAAATGGATTCTGCTCTCAATAAAGCTCCAGCTTGTGTGTGTATTTGAAATTCTGTAAATTGGCATTATTCAATTTTGGAACCACATAAATGCAAAATATTTATTGCAGAAATATTACTGCGAAATATTTAAATGGAGGAAGAATTTGCACCGTTGAATCGTTTAGACAACAACTCTGGCATGCAAATGCAGACAGCTATGATTAATTTGTGCTCTCCCTCAAGAACACAAACATAAAGTCATTCCAGGCCTAGAGAGGGGGGTGTGATGCTCCCCACACAAATTAAATCACTATGAATTAAATCAACTCACTTCACACCAGCATCAAATGGCTGAAATTTTTGAAAGTTTTGTCTGAGGCACTTAACGTGATGTTACGCAATGTGTACTTATGCAATATGTGCCCATTGTGGCCCAGACTTTATGCCAATTGTCAAAAGTCTGACTTTGTACTTGATATTACAAATGATGCTTTGTACAAAGCCCTTATTTATCTCAAGGCAAACTCTTACCGTTTAAGAAGAATGAAGCAGGTCCTGCATAATTAAAATCAAATCAACCATCACTATTTGCTGAACAATTCAAACTCGACCAGATTCCAGACTTTTGTGTTGGCACTGTGCTGGTGTCAGGTGATGAGCAATGATTCAGAGAAAACATGAGACATATTTGGACGACTGCTGTGATGCACACTGGAAATGAGCCACAACAGCTTAAATAAAATACAGAGCAAAACACGAACATCAGCAGTTTCCCCACAGAAAAACATTCCCTGCAAAATAAACATGAAATGTATATTGGATCTGAACTCAATGTCATGTAATAATGTCCAATTAACAAAAGAATGGACAACTGCATTCAGCGCAAGTTTTAATCAGTTTAATGTTTTCTGTTTAATGCACTGTTTAATGTTTACATTTCACCAACCCAAATGAATTCAATCCCACTGCCGATTCTGAATTTAATGTTTCCATGAACCCTAACCTCTGCAATCTGAATAAAACATCAGTTTACATGTGCATCACATGTGCAGAGCAGCATTTCAGAACCAGCATATTCCACCAGACTACATTGCTCTCAACACAAATACATATACACACATTATACTTAATTACAAATTTTACCTTTTTTGACTATTTTCAATCTTTATTCTCTCTGCTGATGTTGGGTCACGCTGCAGTTCCAATTACATACAGAACTGCCTTGATTACAATATGCAACACCCACTTTTCACAATCTCATCAGCAACCAATGGATAAAAGGTGGTCGCATTCTCCATTTAATGCCCACTTTAACAAAAAAAAAAAAAAAGAGAGGGAGATTTGTCCTGCATTGAACTGCTTTTCCAAGCAAGTTATTTTTCAACTTAGTTTTAAAAGTAGTCAGAATCTGTCCGATTTCAAGACTGATATATCTGTCCGATATTCAAGATTCAAGAATAATGAATAATGAACCATGGCAATTATTATTCTATTTAACATATTTAAGATCTGCACCTCTCATAACCAGAATTCCAGTATAATCTAGCCCAATCGGATCCATTACAGCTGAAGTCTTTACATGAAGACATTTCATTCTGATTGGTCAGTTGCAATTTGAACTATTAGGCTACTTACAAACACAGCTAGTGAGTGATATCAGTGGGTAAGTGTTCTTTACTTTGCAAACTTATTTTCTGCACAAAGAGACAGAAATAAGCAAACTTTTTATAACTGACAGCCAGGGCGACCTCTACCTGGCCTTCATCTCATCTGGTTGCTGACAAAGATAGACAGCTCTCATCTTTCTGCCCCCCTTCTCACTCATGTAGCTGGCAAAGACCTCATAACACTGGTGTTCACACACACAAAAATCATGAGCTCACACTCTGGCTAGGAACAGCAAAACTAAGAGCTACGATGTCATCGCTTTAAAGTGTCACACGGCTTGTACCGCTAAGCAAATCTGCCTGACAGCTGTGCTATTCCACACTTCCTAACGATGAAACGTTCATTATGGTCAGAGAAAATCAAAAGGGCAGATTCCCCAGCTCACGACTTTAATTCAGACACAACCCCTGAAACATTTTAACCCCACACAGCTGAGTGTGCACGAGGCCAAGCCAATAAGACTGCGACGTTCTGCAAGTAGAAACTGCTTAATGAAAAACCCTGCGGCAATGAGATGACAGGACTACTATAATATTCACAAATATGCTCTCATCTTTCTCAGCATCTCCCATGGTCACAGGGTTGTTTTGTTCCCTCAACATCTAAAAATAGCCTCCATGCTTCTATTTATATCCCACACAAGCCACAGCCAGATCTATTTTCCTCATAATCACAAATTTTCCCTCTGAATCCTTTCTTTTGTCCACAAGACTGCCCCAAGTGATAAAGATTTCTAGTAAGAGCTAACAGAAAAGCTTAAATCTACTGTTGAAACAATTCCTATCAATAACACAAGCAGGAGTGGGCAACATACAATTGACACTCACTTTAAGTCCATGCACACATTTTATACAAGATTTTTGGCCTGCAACAGTACAGTCAATATTTTTGACAAAAGACAAAAAGGCTTGATCTAGGAAGTGTGTGTGTGAACAGCGTGTGTGTAAACAGCAGCTGCTATACAATATATGACATGAAATCAAATGGTAATGTATGCATTTTTATAAATTATGAAAAAGACCATAGAATATTTTTGAAATTATAATCGTAAATTGATTAGGTTGTCAGAACTGGTACGATTTTAGAACGGTGTTAGTGCATCTATTGTTTGTTCGTTAAACCTAAATTCTGTGAAACTAAGTATTTTTAATGCAGAAACATTAAACATTTCCTAACAATAGTTAGGCTTGTGCTGAGGACATGCTTATACATACATACATACATACATACATACATACATACATACATACATACATACATACATACATACATACATACATACATACATACATACATACATACATACATACCTTTTTGAATCTTGCACTGTTAAATATTTGTTGGTTGAGGCAAATTTGCATGACATGTTTGTTGTGAAGTATTTCATGCCTTTAATTATACTTTTAATTATAGAAGCAGTGTTAATTAAAAGCAGAGTGTGAACCTGAACGCAGCACCCCCAGTTCTAAACTGTATACTGAGAAAAGACATTTTGAGATGATATATACATATACCTGGTTTTGTGCAATTCTTCTCCTCAGTCTCATTGTCCCCCACTGTGGCCATAAGCCTTCGGCCCAAGTGATCTCTGGGTTCAGCAAACCCCTCCTGCAGCACCAGCCCATGACCTAAAGAAGACAAACACACACATTACAGTTTCTGCAACCCTTATTTACAGTACAGAGACTGTTGAGTGGGTGCACGGTCAATTAATGAATTAAAATTACATTTAAAGTTAAAAGACACATAAAAGTGGCACAATCAATTAATAATAAATTTCACTTAAAGCTGTAATCCATAACTTTTGCTTCTCTATCACCATTTCTGTTTGCAACATAAAATTGCAAAATTTGTGCAAGTTAGTGTGATAGTGTTAGTGTGACTTTAGTGTCATATAGTTGTGTTAAGTTTTATAGTAACATTTTTAAAAAGTTGGTTAAATAAATTACACTATATTACATTACAAACTACATAAATATACCTCAAAAAAACAAAACTGATTACTGACAAATTACACTACACAACTACACCAAACATAAATGACCTGTCAGTTAATCTTGGGGTTAGTATAGGTGATACTGTGACCCTGACTGCCAGGCTTTCTGTTTTAATCTTTGTTTCTACAAGATGTGCATTGTATTATGGTTAGCATCCCCAGAGGGGTTATTTATTTTGGGAAGAAAATGTTGGTGTTAAAGATTCAGTCACGCATACGGTTTCTCATGACAGCCAGAGCCTGAATTAGGCTTTCATGTCTTATATTGTGCCTCTCTCTGCTTCACCAGCTGATTTCAGCATACATCATTTTTTCACGAGGATATGCAGCGAGGTCCAGAAAACAGGATAATCACATTTATCTAGTTATGAAACTATGCATGGCACACATTTATGGTAACATATTTTTGGACAGTTGGTATTACAGCTGTTAAACATTGGACCCATATGTGTGTTTGTTCACATTGTTAAGGGAATAATTCAGCCAAAAATTAAAAATCTGTCATCACACACTCATCATCACAAATTTTGTTCAAAACATGTATGTTTGAGTATGAGAACTTTAAGTTAGTAAGTTTATGTCTTACTGGATCTGAAAAAAGGAATCTGTCACAAAATCTGTCTAATAATCAGCTCTGAATCTGTATCGCAAATCGTTGCAGTAGTTTCATCAACCAAAATTAAAGTTTTACATAAGATTTACATTAAGAGAACAGTTACTGTGTCATGAAACTAATGTGTAGTTAGAAATTTCAATTTCAACCAGTTTTTAATATGTGGTGGTAGTAGTATTGGTTACTAAAACAAATGTAATATTACACAAGTAGTGCTGATTTTGTCTAGTAAATTGCTTTGATTTCTGTAAAGTAACTAGTTAATTTTCTAACTTTTTCCTCAAATACTAAAGGAATTGTTACAGAACTAAATTCATTATTTTTAAATAAACTTGATATGATTTCCATCCTTATGCATCATCATACACTTTAATTGTGTAGAAAATAACATTATTTCAAACAAGTGTGGGTACATGGTTTTCATTTTCAGGTGACCTATGCCTTTAAAGCAAGCAGCCCTTACGAAGGCTTGTTCTGATTCTGTAAGTACATCCTACAATACAATTAGGAGCAGCCATACAGAGATTTAAAAATTGCACACTGCCGCAGAAGCTGTCAAAACATTCCAACTGCTAAGAACAAGAACAGATTGACCCACTTACAGCTTATGAGAAGTAGAAAAAAAATGGCTTAAAAGTTGTATAACTAGGTGTCACAGAAGGAGGACAGGATAACACCCATAAAGTTAATAAGACAGCATTTAATGCCTACACTAATTGCTCTATTTTTATAGATACAGAAAAATGAAAAGGTACAGTTTCAGTAGAACAGGAATATGGGAATATAGGAATATGATTTGGATGCTGGTTCATATTAGGTGTGATTAAAGGTTCTATAATAACTGCACAGATGCAAACCAGATGGACTCCTGATGGAACCATTAGGCAGAAAGCACATATTCAGCATCCTCATTACAATATCATGTGCAGGTAATCCCTTAAACCGCTTGTAATTTTGGCATAATTAAACTCAACCGCACCCACCAGTATCACTGGCAGGCAGCAGTGAGCAATTTAAGCTTTGCAGACAATGAGAGCGGCTGTAGAGATGTAACACTTTTACCACTGGGATTTTGGTCTATACGCTTAATGGTATAAATATCATAGTTTGGACATGGAGGTGTGTGTGCAGTTTTCCATTTGGCACAAATTCCATTTCCTGGGTCCTCTGGGATGCTGTTTTCCATCTTCGTACTTACATTTATGTATGAGTTTGTTATACCCTCCATGTGACTCTTACAGATGTGACTTGTACTATAAAATAAAAGTTACACTTTGTATAACTGCTTTGGAGAAATTTCCTCAAACTTTCCTTTTATTAATACTCTTGAGGGAGAGACTGTCAGTGGACAGAGCACAAGAATAATTTTAAGGGAATAGGAAGAGCTTAAAAGTAAACTGGAATACAGTTATTGGATTTCCAACTGGATCTCTCTGACATTCCCATTGGTAAATGTTTGCCTGCATCTAAATGTGTTGCAGCAAAAGTTAAAATGTACCCCAATTTCTGGTGGCATTCTTTTTCACAGCAATTTTTTTAAACAATTTTCTATATAAAAACCACAATAACATTCCACACAAACGGCAAGATGCCAAATATTAGCAACAGTAATCATTATAATTTTATTTATTGCTAAAGACATCACTGTGGTCAACCACTGTTGTACATTTTTTACATTTATGTAATACGTTTACAGTGTGGAAACGCGCGATTATGACGTTTCAATCCGAGCATAGAGGTCACGTTCTGTGAAATTCAAACGAGTCTTATGACTCCGCCTCTGGGAGCTCGCTTCAGTCTCAGACAGCTGGAGTGTGCGGTTTCTCATTGAATGCAATGAACCGGTGGATCAAATGATCATCCCGCCGTGATAAATGCAAAAACTGTGCGGGCAGAACACATTTTAAAAACTGATAGATACAATTTGCGTCGTCGTCTCATTGCGACACTAGTTAGACCTACATAGACAACCAATAAATGAAGATTGCTGAATATACTGTACGCCTCATAACCTCAAAACATATATTCTAACACAACCACATTCCCACAAAATAACCCAACAAATAAGGGATAAGGTGAGGATCAAGCAGCTGCCAGCCGTCTCTCCAAAATCTTGTGTAATCATTCAAATTAAATCTTCTGAATTCTCCAAAATGGTAGAGACGGGATGTTCGTCCCACTCCAACACTGGACTCTGTATTCACACCACTGTTAATAATTCAGCGTCTGACGTCCCAAAAAGACAAGTGTGGTTTGATTCATTGGCTCGGCGTATTAAAAATTAAAACTAAATAATGACACACAATTTATCATAAACCCAGAGCATGCACATAGAGTTACAATACCATCAGCTTTATTATACAGGACATCACTTATTTCCACTCACCTGTTTTTGTGAGCAACGCCGACATGCACCACGCCACGAACAGGACGCTGCAGATGAAACACACTTGCACGAACAGCATCTCTCTCCTTTTGCGAACTTTGAATATTTTGGTTATCATACTCTTTTTTGATATACTGCAGCTTTGATCCGGCTCCATGGTCATCTGTGCCGTTGGCTGGGTCATTTGTTGTGTGCAATTTACCTCCAAATTGGAGCGACACAGATGGCCGGGACCGCAGGAAATCGGCCGGATTTGGTCAGACGCGGGATGAGGTCCTCTTCATTTCCACAAGCGGATCGCGTGTGAGGTAGCGGAGCGAGCGGCGTGTGCGAGCTTCCACGCACTCGTTCAAGATGTTGTATTATTAAAGCAACCCGTGACAATTTGTGTCCCACTGCGAAAAATGCTATTTATAATCAGCTGAAATTATTTGTTGAACATGTTTTACTTCATGCTGGTTTCACAGTTGCCTGGTGATAATGAGCCTTAAAACCCACATTCTCTTTTACATAGGAATCAAACAGGGAAAACCACGGTGTCCCCGGTTGCACCCCGCCGACTACTAAGCTTTTCCTATGTAACAAAGCGGAATTCATTCATGGAATATTCAAACAGCCCTGTCTAATTCGTCTTTTCAGTCAATTGTTAAGAATGCTTAAACGTCTCTAAGATCCATGCGTTTTCGCTCAAGTTGAGCTTCACCTCTCTCTCTCTCTTCTCATGCAGCTGCCGTGACTTCTACATGTGAGAGATTGTTACGCGCGTTCACGTGATGTTGATGACGTATCAACACTGAGCCTACTTACTTTCCACTACTACTTAGTACCCTTTGAAAATGGCATGGATACTGACCCGATCCTTAATAAACCAGAGAAGCTCATTTGAAAACTTACATGATGGGTTGATCATAAATTAATCCATGGTGAGTCACTCTGAGTTTAGGTACAAAGTAGCTTAACATGTTGACGAATGACTTAGCAACATTTTTTCCAAGCTTTATCATATATTATTATTATTGTGTGAGGCCCTACAAAGACAAATTACAAATAAATGGTTCATAAGGTGCAATGATTGTATTTTCTATTTAATTTCAATGTAAAATGACTCTCTTTGTTATTGTATTACTATTGTAAGTTTTAAGTAAGATTCTCAACACAAACTTTGTTTTGCTTGTTACAGAAAAGGTAAACAAATTATGAAAACGAATCGCATGAAAGTAAATAAATGATCATAGAAATGTGAGATGTGGGAATGTCAAAGGTTTGATTTTATACCTGCATTTGAATGTCATTACAAGCTGATTGCCTAAAAACACATTCAAAACAGTACAAATGTAATTCTAAACATGGCAACAATGTAATTCCGTGGTAAAAACATCATTGGAAATGGCTTAATACTTCCACAACCATCACAACCTCTAATACATCTTTAAAGTGCTGTACAAAGTCCATCACAAACCAGAAAGCTTCAGATTTAGCCTCAGACCTATTCTTGATAGCTTCATTAATTCATTTCTTTTTCATTCCTACAAAAATCCAGCATTTATGCACATATTGACCACTTGAAGTCTCCATATAGCATTTCTAATGTAGTTAAGATCTGGGCTTTGACCTAATAACCCAAGATTTCTTCCTGAGTAATTCTATTTGTGCATTGGAATGTCGGGTTGTTGTCGTGAAAGCTCTTCTCAGTTTAAGTTTGATCTTTTTGGACAGAAAGCCGCATAAACCTCTGGTACGTTCACTTACATGGAATACAATTGCTGTACATATATTCAATCAAAGGCAAATTGTTTTTTGAGTTTACCAAATATTTCCACATCTCTTCAGATAAAATATTTGTTTACAAGGTACTACAGTATGTTAAGTTTTGCTTGAGATAAAGTAAACTAGATTTACAAGCAAAATTGCATATTCCACTTTAGACAACACATTTCTACTAATTTCTTTTGTGATGTACACAAATTTTTACTATTTTTGAACTATTTCAGATACTGCCTCTAAATGAGGTAGTAAACAGGTAAACGGCTCATTAAATTAGACTTTAATGATAGTTTATTCTTGACAGTTTTTATTTGTAGGGCAGAGTTCAGTTGTCCTTTGGATTATTGACTGATACTGTTTTATTTTTACTCTATGATGAAGGTTGGAAATTGAAAATCATTATTCTTTACCCCAGTTGCTATTGTGGGAGATCCAGGATGCATAGTGAACGGTGAGACTTAAAGGAAAGTATCATATTATCAATATAAATTTTCTTTCCACTTAGCCCATTCTCTCTCTCCCTTTTTTCGTTATATTTCTCGCCCTCCTTCTGACTGCAGTGAATCATGTGCTCAGCCAAAGGAATTTGTGGGCTGGGACTCAGATAAAACTTTACAGATAAAAGGCACTAAATACTAATTGACCAATATAGTCATGTTTCCTACTGCAATTATTCTTTATTTAAATTTCATACAAGCACTATGTAGGGGAAACTGTACATATAAATTACAAATATATATAATGATTGGTTACTTGGCTAGTTATCTAAAACTGGTGTAAAGTTAAAGGTGAACTTTGCAGGATTTTCAATCGCGGTTTGTAAATGCATACATTCAAACTTTGCTCCTACTCTTGGACAGAACACCACCAGAAGCACACGCCCACTGCCCCTCACCTGCGTGCTGTGATTGGCTGGGGACTCCCCACTGGCAAAAGTGTTGCCTCCCAGAAACATCTTAAGCACTCCAAAACAATAAACACACATGCACACACAAACAAAAGCACCACATACTTCTAGTGGCTCAAAATGCTGATAAAAAGGAATTATTTTGTACACACCATACTTTTTTTTTTTATAAAATTCCACAAATTATACCTTTAAGTGCATTTGTTTCTATTAATCTGTGAGTGTTACTGTTTTTTTTGCCAGTCCATCATTCAGTTGCCTGGACTAAATGCATTGCCAGACAAAGACGAGTCTTGCCCTTTAAAGAGGCAAAAGGATGTTGCACACTGGCAGATTTTTTTGACTACAGACTACATTGGCTGATGTCAGTGCCTTTAATGTTAGCGTTACTGCTAACCATCTTGCAGGCTCAAGGAGCACAAACGTTGAATTGTGAGAAAGATTTACTAAACACTGAGGTGCTACTGCTCTGATCTTGTGCACTGTGGGAAAATGTGCCCTAAGCATATGACAGCTTAGCAGTCATACTGCCTTGCTGACTGTAATCATGTGAGTGGTCTGAGTTTTTCGCTTTGTGTTTGTCTTTTAAGACTCTATGACTCGGTCTTAAAAGACTGGGTCAGCTGATGAGAATTATGAGTGTAAGTGAGGCACCAGTAATGAAGTCAGTTCCTTATGAGCTAGAGTGTTTAGACTGACTTTTTGTTAATTGTATCCTAAAATAAAATTCTAATAGCATCATATTTTTTGTACCAGCTATTATGTAAAAACAAAATTCAGCCAAACTGAGAGACATTTAATTCAGGGTGAATTATATAATTAGAGTTTAACCAAAAGGTCACTGCACACTTAGAAAAACAAGTGGAACATTTTCTTCTTTCATTTTCTATTTTAATTAAATTGTTTTGGTTTTCCTAATTGCTTAATCTTTAAATTAATAATGTTACCATAATATGAAATAACAGGCACTGATAAATCATGCACAGTTTTTTAAATTGCACTGTATCTTTTCTCTTAGGCAATATCAATGGACAGCTTGTTGAGGTCAAGACTTTAAGGTATGGGTCAGGTATCTCACTTTGATATTATACACTGTGACCACTAGCTCCGTTCTCCTTTACTAGTTGCTTCATAATATTCATTTTCAATTAGCATTTATAATGTTCAGTTATAAAACAGGGCAATTAAGCTTTAAAGTGGCAGATCATTTACCGGCATATACCAAAGCTATAGGCATCAGTCCTGCTACAAGAATTATCTTTTAATTTTATGAGGCTATGATCTTAAATATAGCCAAAGGTCCCACCCCAGGTAACACCATGACAAAATTTTTCATAAGTAATGCTATTAAATGTGCTTATGAGAATCATGTCCTGCAGCATGAGAATGTATTTTATTATGTGTTGCAGTTAATCATAGAACATTTATTCCATTTATATTTCTCCCAGCAGGGCTTTACGGCTTTTCTACTGAAAGGTTTTCCAGTTACCGACTGGTATTTAAGGAAAGACTCAGCTTTCAGCTCAGATGTCGTGCCCGTACAGACAGTAATCACAATAGACTTGAGCCTTCTGAGCTTGATAAAAGATTTACTGTTTTGACTAACCAATGCTAATAACAGGTTAGCTTATATGATCACAGTTTGAGAAACACAAAAGAAACCTGTTATGTCACTAATAAAATTGCTTCTTTAGGTATTTTTGTACATTTTAACACATTAGTACATGCATTTTAAAGTATGACTACATGCAGTTAGTCATGCTGTTGGACTATATGTGATATGTTCAGTCTCCCTAAATTAAATGGTGGACAAAGGGATATAATACCATATATTCACCATAACCTTTTGTTACAAATCCCAAACTCACTTTACATGCTGCAGTGGTCACACTACAGTACAGCAAATAAAACCTACAAACAAAATCTTATTAACAAGTTAGTATATTTACATTTTAAGATCTATACAATGAACTTATTTGCTTTATTTTGCTTTGCTTTAGCTTATTATTATTGTTTTAGTTCTTCGCTGTAGCCATTAATAGGGGAATAATGTAAAATCAACACAAACATCACAACTGTAATTGTTGTTGTACTGTCTGTATTAATGTCTGAATGTTTTGAACTCTTACTGAACTGCTGTGAGGAACTACTGGTGTGTTGTGCACTGGTGTGCTTAGAAACAGCAGCTCAGTGGTCATGCTGCCCGGCTGCCTGTAATCATGTGACCAGTCTGAATTCTCCAGCTGTGTGTGACTATGCGTGTGTTTGTTGAGTAACTCAACGGCTCAGCTCTCAGGACCGGGTCAGCTGATGAGAATTTGGGATGTGGGCACCAGACAGGACAGTCATCTGAGATCTGAAACACTGTGGGCAATGAGGAGGAGTATATTATTCATCTAGAGATTCAGTAGTGTCTTCCTGTGGTGAAAAGCCACAACACACGCACATGCTAAATACACACTCAAACTGTGTGTACTATTCAAACTGAATAGTATGTCCTTATAATACTGAGGATGTTTAGACTGTATTGCATAGAGTATGATATTTAAAAGTGAAATGTATTTTTCAATGTTAAAATCTCCCAATTTTACATGCAGAGACAATTGTAGTAAGCCTTTCATATTCCTTAAAGTGTATATAAGCATTCTTGTTTGTTTAAATATTGCAACCAGTCTGATTTAGCAATGTTGACTTAACCAATAGTGATCAGACTAGTAGAGTTTGGGGCGGGGCTCTCTTGTTTGCCCAGCCAATGGAAGATGAGGGTGTGTTTAAGAAACCTATTTGAAAAGAGTATTTATTTTTGACATTGTGTTTGGTGGTTACACACACAAAATGACACACCATATCTTTTAAACAAAAACAATAATAATTTGTTGCCTTGTGCGCCTCTACTGCTGTTTATGTTTTAAGGTAATGACTTAAAGTAGTCACTGTCTTCTCAGTTTACTTAAAGTAGTTTACTTAAAGTAGACTTAAAGTAGTCACTGTCTTCTCAGTCAAGAACTTTTAATTAAAGTAACAGAATCAATCTGAAACGACACATTATATGACTGTCATTAATATTAATTATCTGACTTTACATGTGCTCAGTAACTCAGCAGGTAAGTGACAGCAGGTTTCCACTTACTGCTTGAGCAACAGAAGCAGTTAATGTTATTGAAGCTGATGCTTAAGTTAATGCAGCTGCAATGTTTTTCTATTGCCAGTGTGTTGGGAGGCGGAGGATAATCACCCAGTATCATCCAGTACAATCAAACCTGTCTAGTATTATGGTCAATAATACAACAGACCAATTCATGTTTAAACAAGTACTAATTTAATATTACATAAGAGGGTGACATTTGCCACAAGGTCTTTGCCACTACATGCACAATCTTTGCCATTGAAGACTGTCAGGGTTTGGCTGTTTTCCATCTTGCTGGTTCTGGGCAGTTGTTCCATTAACATGGTGCTGCTGTGACAGAGTGGGCATTACAGTCACAGTAAGAGGATTAGCTGATGCACATTTCTGCCATGCCTGGACAATTAGAAAAATGAAAATGGACAAAGGGTCAAAGAGACATACACACAGACGTCACAAAAATCTTCACCACACTATACGCAAATGCACAAACACAGACGAATGCATTCAAAGAGAGTTATTGTAATCCACCACGGGGGGAAAAGTAAATAGGCTTTATGTGCTAAACACTAGATACACTGAACGTTCTTTTATCAATGTCCTGGGCTTCTTTTTTCTGTCACACATTTCAATAAGGGTCAATTCTTTAACATAATGATTTAGCTATAATAAAATAATAACACTAAACAATATTTGTCATTTATTTATTTGTGTTGTTGTTAATTTATAAATATACTACAATTTATTAATTCATGATTTTACCTAAATTACACAAACGAAAAATGTAAAAAATGAACATTAACCAAAATTAATAAATGCTGTAAAAAGGCTGTAAAATATCAGTTATGTTCATTATGTTGTTTTAATGGACTTACTAACTGGTTAACAAATGAAACTGTAAAGTGATTGTTAGTTTTACCTCATTTTCTCTGGCAGACTCTATATTCTGGTTGTGTGTAGATGAAAGTCAAGTGTTCTGCTGTCATAGAACAGCAAGAAATAGAGCATGAAATAAAGTCTAACAACCTGAACATCAACATTACTGAACGCCAGCAGGATGTTATACGCATTTACGAAATTAAGTTCCACTTATTTGTAACACACATCTTTCTTATCAACAGACACTTTGATTGAATGATGAAGCCATTCAGATTTCTATAGATCAGTGTCCTGGAAAATGTCATCTGACATCCTTTGGAATCAGTCATGTTCTCCATACAGTATGCATGAATTATATGAACCAATCAAGTCACAGTCAGTATGTGTCTTACAACAGTGTAGATTTTTTAAGAAATATTTGCAAATACATGTAAGAATACTGTAAGACTTTTAAATGCTTTTTTACAGTAATTTACCGGCAACACAGTGTCCAGCAAATTACTGAATCAGATTACATTAAGCTTACTGTAATTGTTATGTATAGTTATCAGAACTGTAACTGAGGTATATTACTGTATACATTATTGCATACATTACTGTATACGTATATTTACTGGCTGTGACCACAAACACAGGTTGACTTGCAACAAGGATAAACATATGTAGCAGTAAATAGTTAATTTAATAATAGAAACAATAAAATAATAAATTTCAATGTTTTACATTTTTTGTTACTTTTGTTATTACAAGAATAAAGGTACCATATACAGCAATTAAAACGCAAGGTAACAAGTAAAAACTAATAAAATATGACAGAAATATAACTGCGGTCAAAAATATAACTGCAATGTGAAATTGCACCATAATTCATCACACCTGATCTATTCCACAGTCTCTTTTAACTGTTTAATGGTTGACAGCCCAGTTTGTTCAAGGCCGGCTTGTAATACTGATTTTGAAACTGGACCACTTATTGGTTCTGACCTTACATACCTATGTATATACCTTTATATCGGTCACTGTCTTCATATGTCATTATTTTGTTTACTATTACAAGTTTGCTTTACTATTTTCATATAGTGTCATTCATCAGTTTCAGCATTATTTAGGAGCGCAGGTGTGCTGAAATTGTTTCGCAGCTGTCTGCCGCCCCTCTGTGGACTTATTTGGTTACTGCAGTCATTTCTAGGTTTGGAAAGATTTATTATTGGCGTCTAAATAACCATAACCTTCAAGCACACCACTGACATCGCTATCAAAACAACGATTGTTATTAAAAACATGGTCACCGGTAAATTATTATGCTTCAATATATATCTGCCAATTTTTTCTACGTCATTGATTCTGTGCGTTTATAATTGTTCTTACGGTCAGTTACTCCAAAGCAATACGTCTTATATATTATAGCTGGAGACATAATAGTGTCTTTATGGAGATTTATGGACATGTTTATCACTGATTACATTTCCCTGTGCAAGTGTGTAGTATTTAGTGCCTCTTTATGTCTAATTGTAGGTGTTGAAGAGGTCGCATCATATTTTTTAACATTTTATTTTGTCAGGTCTATTTATAAAGTAAGATTTCTTAGACCAAAATCATTCATATTTGTTTTTTATAACCTTTTCCGACCATCTTTTTTGAAGACAAGATTGGGGACTCTATTTGAAGTCAACAAGAAATTAACATATTATACCAAATAGTTTTTTTAATTCTATTTTTTCATCTGCCTTTGAAATTACTTTCCTTTTTCCTTCACACAATTAAATACAAAAATGTGTTTTTATTAGCATGACACCTATTTTTTCCATTTCTTAGTATTTCGAAAATGTTATGCATATATAGATTACAGGACAAGTCTTAAAAACAGGACAAGACTGATTGTTTAAAAAGTATTTATTGTGCTGCAAAGAAACAAACAAAATAATACAAGAAACTGGAAAAAATCTGCTGTGCTACAGGAATCATTTCTGTCAACATTTCATGTTCAACATTTCATCTACCCTTTTTATAAATCTGCAATATCATGACCCATGTTGACATTATTATTTTTACATGAACAACAAACACCAGTAGTATACAAAACTCTAAAAGGGTGGAAATTTCATGTGGAAAGAATGAATGAGAGGGTGGAGAAGGGATACAGGGACAAATCTCTTGAAGCTCCTCTGGCCTCAATTTCTTGGAACATATATACTTGTTTACCATCCTTTGGAAATGGCTATTTTTCTGCCCTTTGTAGAGCAAAAAAAGTAAAGAACAAACTGACACCCTAAGAAGTTTAAACTTGAAATGCTCTTTGAGAGACAGACACAACAAAAACATTTTGACTTGAGCTATGTCTTCTGCTACGGTCACTTTTCTGCTTATCAATAAATTATTATGGTCAAAGACAATATATTACATCTCAAATTTTCTTTCTCCCAACCATTTTTGTGTCATTTTTTATATTTTATTAATTTTTTAAGTTGTTTTGGCAAGTGACACTCAAGTATTTACAACAATACTTGAAGCATGCACTAAAATAATTAAAGACTCCACCCAGTCGAACCCAGTCGAATGTGCAGATCTGTCGAACCAATTCCAGCCAGTGTTATAAGCTCCTCTATAACCTCAAACACAGTGTTCTAAAGCAATGAGGTGGAAATGTTGTTTTGTGTGTGGAAATTGCATTTGAACTTGAAAGTGGGCTATACACAGATCTCACATTGCTCATTAAAAATGGATGACATTTTGCTGAAATGCTGCTGGGTTTATTTTTGTACTGGATGTGTGGTTGAGTCCTCCAGAGCAATGCTCTCCAGTGCTCTTGTATTAATTCTTTTTTATCATTTCTGTGATGTTCTTTGATTGGCCATGACTGAAGGACAGGACTACCAATCGTTTTATTTTCACAAAAAGAAACGTGTTCAAGAATAAACGGAAAGGGGCCAGATCTGTGTATTCAGCGTTAGAGCCTCAAGAACAAGTGCTTATGTGTGATTTCTCAGTCGCATCTGTATATTTATGTGCCTGAAATAAGGCACATAGTCTTTATGGCATTGTGGTGATAATACAGTAAATGATATTCTGAACATATGGCAATAACTTTTTTGGGGGGATTATGAATATGTTGCAGTTATAGATTGAGGTTCTGAAACAAATGTGTAATTGGGTGAATCTTATGAAACCTGTCAAAAACATGCCCAGGTTATATTTTACCTCAAAATTTGAAGAAAGAAATTAAAAGATGTGAGCACCCTCGCCTCAATTCCTACTGTCATAATGCAAATATCATGAATTATCATAATGCTCATTCTCATAAATGTAATGTAAAACAAAGATTTATAACTTAAACAGTATATTATTTAGATACCATAGTAGTATTTGTAGTTCTGCCTTTAGGCTGTGAAATCATGCAATTAAACTAATTATTTTACTGTAATATTGTAAAGATTTGGTATGACATAACAAGGAATATTTGGAAAATTGGGAAAATGTGCTTTATTGTTAAGAAAATTGTCTTTCAGAAAAATATCTTAATGATCTTTGCTTTTTAAATTGTTTTTTCTCTTTTGATTTACAGGTGGATGTATTTTCATGAGATTCACCCAGTTACCACTGCACAGGGTCCCACAAGGTTTTAGAAAAAAAGGGCAACTGTTTCTATTAAAAGATTTGTTAGAAATAAAAAAAGAAAGAAACACATAGGTTACTTTTCTCTCCATATATAAAAGTGCCAAGTTGTATAGCTCAACAAACAATATCACATATAGATAAAGATACAACCAAGACAAACTATCACATAGCTATAGTCCCGCCCCTCTGCCCTCCCACTGCCCCGCCCTTACCCTTACCCCACCCCACCCCCTCACTTCAACAGCTTATGTCCATCAACATTCCAGTAGTTCTGACACCAATAAAGACAGGGAAAAACTAAAGAGAGCTTAATCGTTCAACGTGGCAATTGGATATGGCTTCACTCAAAGAAACAAGGCTTTGTTCACACAAATCCATTTTAAATCTGACCTTTACGACTGACTGTTTCACAATTTGATCACTTTGTACAGTGCAGTCTACACTGGTGGCTACAGCGATGGTGTTCATAGCAAATTGCATTTTACATGATCTTTGATGTTCAAACTAAAAAAACAAAATGGATTTCAGTTGGGCGCTTGTCTGAAGTGACTCATACAGGCTTCAAAATGTTCAAATGATTGAAGCTCTACGATCAGAGAAAACAGGAGGGGGGAAAATACACACAAAAAAGGTTAGATTGAGATGTTTGTCTTTCTTTCTCTATCATCATCATCTGTGCTTTTTTGAAATAACGTCAAACAAAAAAGGCAATTTAATGCCTGTCATCAGTTTGTTGTTACACAAATCTCATATTTTTCTCAATCATAAATACATTCATTAGGAAAATTAACTAAGAGCCTTTCAGATGAAAAGAAGTGATGTGTGTGTACATGTGCGTCTGTGTGTGCGCACTCGCACATACATGCCAACACATAAACAAACACACACACACATACTCATAATATTTCATGTCTTTTCAGTTTACCGTTAATATGTACATAAATGTTGCTATAATAGTTTAAGATTTTTTTAAAGCCAGATTTGTCTTAGAAAGCCAGAACACAAAGGTGCTTCAGTAACATTTTGAAGCTTCCAGAAAAGGAGCCGTTTCGTGAAAAGTACAAATTAAGAAAATATCCAAAAGCAGTATAGGTTTGTTGCACACCCCCCACCAAAAATCATGGGTTCAGATTTTTTATCAATCAGATTTTTAGACTTCATTCATGAAACATGGGCAGAAAAGTCTTTGTATAAAAAGTTTGTAAAAGCAATTTTTTTAATAGTTAAAAATTTTGCAGTGTATGTATAAATCATTCATAGAACTACTAATACATAGTAATCTTTCATAAAAATCAAATTATGTTACCTATATTGTTGACAGTTTAGTAATTTTGTGTAATCATTCACAAAATAAAAAAAATGTAAGATTGGTTTTGCAAACAATCTACACAAAAAGTTTTTCTGCTTGTGTTTTATGAATGAGCTTTTTACTGTTTTCATGGTAGATGTTTCCAAAAGGACACAAACTTTCTTCACTACTGGTTTTCATCCCTAAAAAACGAGGTTTAAGGAATCAAAGCAAATAAAGCAGCACTTGTAAATCATAACCTCAAATCCAAACCACTATCGCTATGTTCCTGCATTTACATTGTCTTGCTTCACAATCCTCAGATTTGTTTCAGTAAAATATATATTTGCTTGAAGTGTAAATCAATCTGCCCTTAGCTGTAAAAGAAAGACAAATGATGTTTGTATGGTTAAATGGGAAAACACTCATACATGTAAGCAGAAATACAACATAGAGACCCCAAACCTCCATGTATCAGGAAGAGCTAATGTCCACAGAGTAGCTTACTCCATTATCTTCCATTTGTCGTTTAAGAGCAAAAAAACAAACAAACATACAAACTGCTTAGCCAACTCAACAACAGCACTGGGGGAAATCAAAATCTTACAGTAGCATCTTCTACAAGAAACATGTCTGCTGTAACAACAGACTTTTTTACTTATTTTCCCTCCTTTGTTTTTCAGTCCAGCACCTCTTCTGTCTTGGGAAGTGAGTATCCCATAGCGCCCTCTCTGGACATATTAGGTACCTCAGGCAGAGAAGCTTTGGTTCAGTGTTGTTCAAACACTTGTGCCAAACATATTTGCTCCTTTCTCTCTATTCTGACAAAAAAAAGTAGGAATGCGGCAAAAATATTGTTGAAAAAAAAACAAAAAAACACCCCGGTCGTCCCAATCCCAATGATGTACATTTGACTTCACTTGTACAACTACCTTCAAATTGTGCCTGGACAGCCACAAAATCTCGCAGTCACACAAAAAATACGCTCGACCTTTTTATATCTCTGATTCACGAAAATACTCTAGAAGAGTGTCCTCCAATTTATCAATAACACCCAGTTAATGTCTGGTTTGGTTACATAGGTGCAGCTTCTGACTCCTGGTGAAACTTTTGGGTGTTGGCGTGTGATATATACTGTATTTAACTTGCTCAGAGTGACTTAACTGAATATTATAATAGTTTTTCTTTACCAGGGTAGTTATTCTTTACCAGGTAATAGTTATTCTTTACCAGGGTCTCTTCTCTGTCTGCTTGGAGTGACGGCTTTGTCCGTCTTTATAGTTTGTATTAGTGTTCATGTGCTGCAGAAGGTTTCAGCAGCTGAACACGGGCTCAGTCTCTCTCTTTCTCGATCACTCACTCTCTCTCGCTCTCCTGTTTCTCACGCGGTCTGGTAGAAGTTGTCAGCCTGCAGGTTGTTGGGTTTCTGCATGCTGTAGTAACCGCTGTATCTAGAGTCTGGATCTGCGATGCGGAGCATGCGCTGGGTGCTGTCCACCTGGGCCTTCGTCCTCTTCTGGCAGTCCACATACTCCAGCTGGTTATTGAGACACGTGGGCTGCGAGTATGGAAACACAAACAAAGTGAGCCGTCTTGGATCATGCAAGGAATTTTCTTAGGGTCTAGTGACTTTAGGAGAAACAAATGATTGGTCATTTAAAAACACACACTGAGGCATTTTCACACCAAGGCTTGTGTTGCACAAACGAGTCTGTTTGACATCAGAGAAGGGTTTTTGTACCTTGGTGTGAAAGCTGTTTTTTGAATCTGTGTGTACAGCAAGGAACTGCACCTGAGTACACTTAAAAATGGGGGTTTAGGGTGCTTGTAGTGTTAGTACCAACTCTTTTAAATAAATAGCATTGACTCTAAGTCTTCCTCCTTTTTAAGCATTCTGCAATATG
>JAZGTK010003187.1:0-28274 GCA_036877625.1 Ambastaia sidthimunki | reverse complement strand
TGACCACCCTCAGAAAATATGCAGGAATAAGCACGCGCTGGCGTACCCACACTGCCTCAGATCAGATAAAGTTAAACTCTCACAGGCCTGTAGCCTGAGGCAAACAATAGTGAAGAATTCTGTTTTGACTAAACCAGCAACAGTAACATATTTCATATTTCTGATGTACACAGTGCTTGGAAGATTACAAAAGTAACTTTGCAGACAAAGAAATTTAGCCGTAAACAAATCTCTTTCGTTCACAAATGAAAAGTGAGCTTGATTAAATCTGAACAGCACGGCCCTGAGACTTAATGTCTGCTTTCAGAGTTTTTTGGCAGCATGATTGGTGCATGATCAGGTAACACTGTGGGCATGTATTTAGCCTTCAATGAGGGTTCCACAAGTCTTTATTCCAGCTGTGAGCAGAAGGTCCTTTGAGGTTTCTCAGTCCGATGCAGCAAAAGTATTTCAGAAATGACACAGATATGATGATGATGATGACATGGAATGTACACAGTGCGATAAATACGACGCTGTCTAGCAACATCTGTGCACATCAAGTAGGCTGTTCCTCAGCTAACAATTTCAGGTTGTGAGAACGTTTTCCTGACGTTTCCGTTTAGTAACAAAAAACGTTAAAAATGTTATTTTAAAAGTTCTAAGAACATTGAGTTTTTCGATGTTGTGTTAATGTTATTGCTTGGTTTTAAGAACGTTATTTAAACATTTTTAATGCTGTAACGTTTTAAAATATTCCACTACCTACCTAAGAATAACATTTTTGGGATATAATATATATCACGTTAAAGAAAACATTCTACTAACCAAGAACGCTTTGAAAAACATTAAGAGAACTTTGAGAATTTTAAGAGAACTTTAAGAGAATTTTAAGAGAACTTTAAGAGAACTTTTAGAGAATGTTAGCCAACGTTCCGAGAACGTTCCCTGTTAGCGGATTCTAACATAAAACACTAAACCAGTCGTGCATGACGTCTGTACAGAGAGTCTGATGTATCTGTTCTGATGTACAATGAGGCCTTTCACCCACAGTCAGTGTCACAGCACGAAAGACTATTGTACTCGTGTCCCGATACTGAGACTTACGCTGCCTTTAACAAAAGCCATAACAGGCCTGCGGGTGACGCCATTGCTTGACTTATGCAATGCGGTCACTGTGCAATGCAAAGACTCGCACTTACCGCAGTGACGCTGAGTGATCAGCCTGACGTCGAGTGTAATGCTTCTTAAAGGTGTAACTCAGCCCTGTAATTATAACTTATGTCATATGATCAACCTCAAGTCATTCTAGACATAGTGTTTCTGTGAAAAGATATATACATGCATATATGTGTGTGTGTGTGTGTGTGTGTATACAGTGTATATATACAGTATATATACAGTATGTATGTACTGTATGTATGTATATACATACATACACATATAACATATAATAGCTAATGTTCTCTAAAAGTCTCAAAGTTTTTAAAAGTGTTCTTGGTTGAATGTGTTCTTTAATGTTATATATCATATCTCAAAATTGTTATTTTTAGGTAGTTAGTGAAAACGTTACAGCATTATACACACACACACACATATAGTTAAATAGTGTTTATGGGTCAAATGTCTACCATGACTACAGGTCAGAATTCATTTATTTTGAACTTGATGACATCACATTGTCTGTGTTTACAAGCAGACAGTGAGTTTTTGAACTTACAGTGTAGCTCAACACCAGTGAACGATTGTCTTATCATATTTTTCACCTAAAGTCCAATTCATTTCCGTTCTTATCTAACGTCAGAGCAATAGGTGATATGAGACCCATTACATTTACAGTGGGTTGAAGTAAAAGAAAGTTCAGAGGAGTTTATAACCTGATAAACCGTGACCCGTCGTACATTGTGTAACGCTCACCTCATCTAGTACACAGAGTGTTCAAAATCAGTTATTCATTATGAACATTTACAGTGGTTTGTAATGACAAAGGCTAAATCTATATTTGTTTTAGCTTGTTAAATAAAGTTTGGTCAATGTTTGTGCACTGATGATTGGCTTGTTTTCTTACATTTATTTGCATACTGAATTGTGATTGGTGTTTTCACGTATGCATTACTAAATCTTAAAACCAAGCTTGTAAAGGCAAATCTTTAGCATTTGATGGCTTGTATTCTCACAGAATGGCATGCTTGATAAAGCAACTGTTTTGATTGTTCTGGGCATGACAGTAAAGGAGAGAACATTCAAGATTCAAGTTTCAAGTTAAATGTTTATTAGGCGAGATTTCAACAATGTATGTTTTTGCTCAGACACCAAATCTAGCAAATTCAATTTACTAAAAGATTTTAACACTTTCAAATACTTCTCATCACACCTTCAAAAAACCAAATTATCTGGGCTTTCTTTGTGTAAAAAAGTTGTCATGTTTTCCATTGAGAAGTTAAGGAGAAACACGCAAAGTTGAAGTTGCTACATCACAGTAATGAAACATAACCGAGACAAAACGAAATTTCGAGCTATGAAAGAGCAACCTTTGAGCAATCCACTTTGTGTTTTCCTCTGGAAAGTGATGGAGTGAAAGCTTAGCCGTTAAGTAGACCTTTTTAGAGCTTTTGTGTAGAAAAGATGAGGGGGATGTGTCTCTGGGATTAGAGTCTCCTAGAATTTCAAAGAGTTGGAACTTGGCTATAATTCAGAGCTGCTAAAAGGATATATGAATGTTCTCTGTGTGAGACAGGCCTGTAAGACTCATGTGAAGAGCCTGCCTAAACCACAACAGACTGGACTCATCTGTTTCTTTGAGTGGGCAACCAAGTCAAGCATGAAATCTTGTGTCCTCATGTTGAAAACAGCTGCTCATGATTAGTCTCCGCTAATGGATGACAACACAGATTTGAGGTTGGGTTGAACGTACACAAGTTGTGATCGACCGTTTGCAGAGTGTCTCACATGAAACACTGGGTGTGTTCCTTCTAAACAAACAATGGTTCTCCAAACTTTACACTAAGGAGAACGTCATTAACTCGTCATGTTATGGCTAAACGTGCTATGTGACTGAGCAACGCTGGCTTAACTCTGAAAAGTTTTAATACTGTTTCAGAAAGAGACATTTTAGAAGATCAGAACACAAGATGTCTTAATAAGTAGCGCTTTGAAAACACACAAAACAACACTAATGTAAGATTATCATTTATTAGAGTAGTTTTGTACAAATATAAAAACATTCTTCACATCAGGAATATTCACAATTTTTTATCTAAATTTTAATTCACCTCCTAACTTTTAAAAGTGCAAAATTTCAGAGCAATGCCAACATCTGTGATGAAATTATAAAGGGATATAAAATCAGGTTTCTCAGTGACAGTCTGATGTGTATTTTGTTGATCGTGTTAAGGTTCAATATTAGAAAAATAAGTTCTTACATATTTAAGTTTTTTTGTAGAAATATTAAATGCCTGTGTTAAACTGGCCAATTAATGTAAAACATATACCAAAATACTCCCAATTTTATTGCCTTTAGTAACAAGAGTCTACTGTAAATCATTCTGTAGTCCAACCACGTAATATCCTAAAAATCACAATACTGTCAGCTACAAGGTTTGATGATTACTCAGAGTTCACGAGTTTATGAGGGACTTTAAAATATTAGCCTCATTAGAAACGTACTGGTCCAGAACAGAGCACAGAAGTGACTTCAAGTTCTGTAACTAAATTCTGTGGACATTTTGTAACGCACAAAACATTTTAAATTGTTGTTACTTTGGTTTGCAGCAGAATGAACATTTTGTCCACTTCCCAAAACAAGAACATGTGACATCACAGCTGGCATTACACAGAACATACTAAACACAATCAGATCAGAGGATCTGAGGATCTAACTGTAGGATCTAAAGTGCATGGGGCCGTACAATATAATTTGTGTTTTGGAATGCAATGGACATTTAAATAGTATGTGCAAGAACAATGTAAGTTTGATTTGTAAAAAATAAAATCTTGTGTGGCTGGATAAGGCACAGACAGGAAAAACTGTTCATTTAATAACACCACTTCTGGCTCATAACATCACACCTGCAACATCACACGTGAGTATGTCATTGGCTTTGGCCTGTCCTATCTGTCTATGAAACTGTCCTTGCTTGTGTGTCTTCCAGCAATGCATGTTTGGCCCTAGAGTTATACTCTTTATACTTGGCATGTGGGTAAACACAGTTCTGGACAATGGAGTGACAACAGTGTTGGACAAATTAAGCTCTTGTAGTGAGGCAAGTCCACTGAAAACATCTGGACTCAATGCCTTAAGTTGGCTGTTGTTTGAAAGATCTAAGACTTGTAGGTTCCTCAGGCCCCTGAAGGCACCTGGTTGTATCGCTGTGAGTTCAGGCATGCTGCTGATGGACAGGTGAACCAGCTCTGTTAGCGATTCAAAGGCCCCTGTGTCAATGCTGGAGATGAGATTCCCATCCAGGTTCAGATACTGGAGTGGAATTCCGCTGAGTATCGGCACGGTTCTCAGTCTATTTCCCGCCAGTGTAAGACTCTTGATATAAAGCGGATGGTTGGGTGTCTTCCTTGAGATGGAGGTGAGAAGGTTTTTGGACAGGTCCACCATGATCGGTAGGTCCTGCCCCCTGGTGGTGAAGAGATCCAGGCTGAACTCCTTGAATCGGTTTTCACTAAGGTCCACCTCGACCAGAGGGAGACCAGTAAAGCAGCCATCCCTGAGACTATCAAGAGCATTCTTGCTCAAGTCCAACGTCTCCAGGTAGCGAAGCTTAAGAAACGCTTTGGGATCTATGTAACCTATGAGGTTGTTGCTTAGGTCCAGACTAACCAAGGTGGTGTAACCTGGTCCTGACAGCATGGAGTCTGTGATGGAGGTGATGGAGTTTAGGGAGAGGTCCAGATGGGAGGTGTCAAGAGGGATGGGAACCGGAGTGATTCCAGGGCCGATTCCACTGCAGTCCACCTTGGTCAGGCTGAAACTGTCGAAGAGGCCATAGCTGTCCACCTCACATCGACATTGGGGATGACAGTTCTTCACCCCTCCCACAATGGCCAGACCAATCACAGAGAAGATGAGACACAGCAAAGTTGCCATGGTGAGCTATGAACAACAAAAAACAGACAGAGACACGATGAAACATCTGTAGTATTATAAACAATCACAATAGAGGAATTTAAAGCATGCACAAAAGCAACAGTAACAATCACAATCAAAGAATTTAAAGCATGCACAGTAGCAACAATAACAATTAATCACAATCGAGGAATTGATGCATGTAGCAACAAAACTCATAATTGTATAAACACTCTTTAAAGAAATGTGATTATAATATTAATACCACAAAGATCAATCCCATGACAATGATTTAGTGTGATTAAGGGTCTTGCATAGTGTATGCTATTATCAAACACTGAACCACGACCTACATTGGGGGCTTTTGAGAGGTTTAAAAAGATTATCTGTCAGTCATTACATATGTTAATGCTGTATACCTATACAGCCAATCATTTACAGCTGCACGTACATGCTCATTAATATTAGCCTGTTGCACTGATTTTTTTAGGAATCACAACACCCAAAACGCATATTTATCTCCAGTGTTACTTGGACTGCACCATTAAACGAAGATTTGATGATAATGGTCAACATTTAAGGTGAGGTGTTTTATTTTAGCACTGTTAGCAGTAAGTAGCAAATCGCCCCAAATAGTGACTGTTTTTAAAGAATTTTCTCTGAACACTCCAATTGGTCAGACAAACAGGCCGCCCCACCCAAACCCTAAACCAATATCACTGTGTGCTTATGATGCATAAAAAACAATGTTTTGAAAGTGCCACAGTGTTTACAATGCAATTGCAGGGAAAGTCAACACAAGAATGGCTTATATTTGTATATCCACTACCCACCTATGTAAACTGGGCCAGAACAAACTATTTAAACTGAAAAACAATTCTATACTTTTAATACATTTAATATTGCATGCATATATTTTAAACAAGCACTAAACAGTGTCTAATAACTGAAGCTGCTCTTGTTATAATCAAAGACTTTCCATTTCACAATCTCAAATACAACAACAACAACTTTTCGACTTTTTTCATGGCAAATGAGAAATCACTTCATTTGCATGTTCTTATTTAATAACCAATTAAAAAGGAGAACAGAATGGATTGCTTTGATGCTTTAAACTATAAAAACACGTCTCAGCAATAAGTTCAGATAATTAACACTATTCACATACCTATAAGATTAAAGTCTTTAAAGTTTAAAGACTGAAGTCTATAAGTTTAAATAGCTTATATACATTTGAAAATCTTTAACATTTTTAACATGTTATTAAAGAAATGACCAAAGGAAAAATAATCAGATAAATGAAAAAATCTTGCTTACATGCTTTTATAAATCTCACAGAAGATCTTATCATCAGTGACACGGGATGAAGATGTTCTGACAGACTTCAGCTGAAGTATATAAATCTACTGTTTCTCTCGTCTTCTGTTACTGAACCACTCAGCCATGCGCTGTTTGTTTAACTAAATGACCTGAACTTAAACCTCTTACAACATTTGGCCCCAGAGCTGTTTCAGAGTGCAAACAATGCCACTGAATTTGGCCATGGGTTATCCTGATTAACAAGCAGGTTAAAACAGAATCAACTGGTTGAGGATTTATTAGCGTGAGATAACAAAACAAAAACAGCTGTTACCTTTGTGCGAGTAGCAAACCGGAATTTAAATTGTCAGGTATTTAGTGACAGTTATACAATCGTTGCATAATAGGGCAGGTGCGATAAAAACAATGATGACTTCAGAATGACGTTCATTTTCTTTTTCTGAAATGACTTCAGCAAATATCCTGCAAATATGCTTTATTTTTAAGAAATGCAAAAATTCTGTGTGGCTTAAAGTGGCATTTGTTTAAACAGTGTTATTTCCCAATCTTGACTTGTTGTTTCAGATATATGATTCCCTTTCTCTGGTCGAGTGACAAAAAGAGAGAGAGAGAGAGAGAGAGAGAGAGAGAGAGAGAGAGAGAGAAAGAGAACGTATGTGTTCCTCAAATAAACAATATACTGAGGTCAGTGCGTTCCACCCGCCTCAGACATTTGGTCATTTTAAGAAAAACATCCCAGGCTGTTTATATTTTAACAAAGGTTTGTAAAATCATTTTAAACCGAATAGCCATGTTTACCCACCAGTTACGTGTTTTATTATGTTAGAACAAAAGATTTAAAACTTATAAACATCATTAGCATTAACTTTGGCTAAATGCTACACTAACTGTTAGAATCAAAATTAATGAAATTTGGAATGAAGGAATTTGTGACATGCAAATGAAATTAAAAGATTGAATCTTGCTTGCTTGTTTCTACAGCTTGTAAGCAACTACAGACAGACATCAGTTATGGGGGTTATAACCTCTCCAGGTGTTGTTTACAGCCCACAGTAAACCTAAAATGCCTGAACTGTAAATGGAATGTATTTGAAGAGCAATCACTGTCCCTGGTTAACAGCTACATATTCACACATTCATCTATCCCACAAATGTGAGAAATTACCCATAAGCAACCAGCAAACCTGCCCTATTAAATCACAGAAAGTCTGCAGGACTCCGCCATTGACTGATCTGAGAACAGTCAAGCTGTCGGGCTGCGATATTTACAGTAAATAAAGTTACAGTATCTGCATGAATAAAAATGGTCCAGGATTAGAATGTGGAATAACTGAAATTTTAACTTTCTTGAGCACAGCGGACCTAATGAGCCGGAACAGCTCGCCACATGAGAACTGAAGTTCGTTCTAAAGTGATTTAATTAGCAGACAGCAGACATTATAATCCAATAAAGCTGAAAGTATGCAGTACTTTAAGGGGGAGTCCAATTTAATAGGAGCTTAAAGTACAGTTTTCAACAGGTCAGTAAAACAACAACAACTTTTTAAACATTTCTTAATGCCAAATACTTTTTTGACGCCATTTTCAAAGCCACACAAAGTTGGCCCAGTAACTTTTGAATGACATGTTAGGGACTTGCACAAAAGCATTCAACAAAAGGCATGACATGATTTAGTGCAGTATGGGTGCCACCCTAAATAATTTAAACAGTCTATTATCTTAATCAAATAATCTACTTTTATCGCATTAACTGCAATTAAAACATTCATAATCCGCAGAACAAAAGCTTATATGTGACACAATATATGATTTTCCACTTTTTAACAGATAGACTGATAAGCAGCAAAATATTTCTCTGCTTTATAAATAAGGCAAAAGAATCTTAGCATTCCCACAATTATGTAAAATATAATCCAAACCTGAAGATGTCTTTATTCATAAAATCTCACTTTTTAGGTAAAATTTGGGGTGTGTCTCAAAAGCTAGTGAACTGCCTATCTAGACAGCATTTAGGGTATGACAGAGGCTAACATTCAATGGCTGAAGATGTTGTTTGGGTAGGCAGCTAACTAGGGTTTGAAAAAAAGCCCAGAAAAATCCGTGCTTTGATTTTTGTTAACCCACATCTCAGTTAAAAAATGCAATCGCGAAAAACTTGAACAAACATGAGCGGGTCACGGCACCAAAATCCGCATCTGAACATACTCAACTAAACTTACTGTACACGTTACTTCTCTATTACCCCAACAAAATATGCAAAATAATAGAGATACAAAAAAATGATCACACGTTTTATCAAACTAAACAAACAACACTTAAAGTAAAGCCCAAACAGGGCAAAACTTTTATCGTTTCGTAAAACTCACCATGTGCAGTGACTCGACTTTAAGAGGCTGACACGTCTATAGAGGTTTTACTTTTCCAGGCCAACATCGGAAAAGTCTTTAGATGTAGTCATTGTCATATCTAAAGCTTTTTGTAGCGGGACACAGGCGCACATCTGCGGTATTTGTTTGGGTTGCGACTTTGTATCTGTTCAATCAATCGGAAACGAGCTCGCCAGAGAAGATGAAGCGACAAAACGCCACCGCACCGCACGCACGCAGCGTCCAGTGTAGAGTTACACCGCTGATAATAATCCGCGCCCACAAACGTCTAGACGCGTTCACTTCTCAAACATCTCCCTCTGCTGGCCAGTGCAACACTTCTATATTTCTTTAAATGTCATATTTAATGAGTCAAACAATAAACTAACTTATTGGTTTAATTTTTATTGATGTTTTCACTTGTGCTCAATGGTTGCGTCAGTAGCGCAAAGGTTGTGGGTTCGAGGGAACACAAGTACTGATGAAATGTATAACTTCAATTCGCTTTAAGTCGCTTTAAATCGTCTGCCAAATGCATACATGTAAATTTATACTAACTAACTTCGTTTATAACCTATTAGGTTTATAATGTTATGTTAACAGGCAACTTGAGATAAAATGGCATGTGTATTTGTGTTTATTGAATTTGAGGAATAAAAGACCTTTATGTTTAATTAAAAAACGTTTGGTTGTAATTGTTTGGTTTCAAAGAAGTAACAAAGAAATTCGTTTTCTTTGTATTCTCGGTGCCAAACATTACATGCGAACTGGAGGCATAATGCAGAGTTTTCTTATCAGAAACAATCGTTTCTAATTCTGGTCACTCTCTTTCTCTCTCTCTGTTTCTGAGGAGAAAACATCACTCGTATCAGATCAGATGGTTTCTCAGTGTTAAACTGGTTTGTACAGGATCTGGAGATTTTCTAAATGATGAATGAATGAAGAGGATGAGATGGTACCCAGCAGATGGCAGACAAATAAATAAAACAAGTCATTATGAAGCATAGAGCCTTCTGTGTATTTCAAAATTAACACTTATTAATTCAAATGATCAAATACATATGTATATAAACATGAAACAAAAAACACAAAACAATTATGACACATAGTCAAGTTGTATTTTTCATTGTGAGAGGTGTATAAGTAAAATTAATAAGGAATACTAAGATTACAATTGGCTTATGAATATTATTAGTCGGTTATGGTCAATATTGTAACACAAATAGAAAAAATCCTCAAAATAAATCTTCAACCAAAGTTAATTATTATTAACAAGCCATTAAAAAAAATCCATGTTGATGTATCAATAGGTTATACATTTTCTTTAGACCAACACACTTTAAGTGGTTTCTTCCAGAGATATTAAATTATGTTTAATAATTTCAATAATATTATCCATATATACTTTATGGTCGCTGAGCTCACATCCTCTGTTTCTGTAGGGCAGCGGTGTCAAGATTTAAGGAGCTCATGGGCTTATTGGATATGGGTCAGCACAAAGGAAGAACTGCTCTCTCTCACTCTCTCTCTATCTCACAACCCCCCCACCACCTCTCTCCCACCTCTACAGTAACCTCAAGTCCAAAGACCACAGGCCCACACTGACTGACCCATTAAGCTTCTGAGGCTAATAAGAAATCCCAAAAGTTAAATAATAAATCAGCTAGTAATGCAAAATTGTCTTTAAGGTTTGTAATGAGAGGAAGAAAACATTAGCGATATGTTGTATGTGTTCAGAAAGATGTTGAATCAATGTTGTCGAAAACAATTTAACATTAATGTAACATTAAATCAATTATCTTTGCTATCTGTGCATGTGCAATTGAAGGTTGTAAGAACGTTTCAATTTAGTAACAAAACGTTACAAAAGTAAGTTGTTTTGAGGGAACTTTAGAGAACGTTTGCCAACGTTCTGAGAACGTTCCCTGTTAACTGGGGAAGCGTTTTATTGCTCTATGTATTATTTCTCTTTAATACACGTTGTGCTAATGCTCCAGATGAGATCACAGAGCACATCAGACTTGTTCTCAAAGCACAAGGTTTACCTGACGCACGCAAATGTGGGTGAGCTCTGGGGAGCGTCCATAGGAGCGCCCTTCGTTAACTTTAATTATACCCAATACACCCAATGAAGGTTCAATTGAAATGGGCCTATCACAACTCCACACAACAGAAGCCTAATTACACCGCATAAGCGCTCATGTGTCTCCATGGCGAGAGAGAAAAAGCTACAGACCCTTAAATATGAACCCGAAGATGAGATCTCAAACAGACGCAGTCTAACTCTTTTTATCAATATTTTTCCTTACTCGTTGTGTAATCGATGTTATTATGATATGTTTTGGGGAGAGGGGGGCGGTGTTAACGTGTTTGCATTGTATGTTGGGAAATTAAAATATGATTTTTATATGATTTCTAAAAAAACATATCAGGTGTAAAGTTTGCAATTTGCAATACTGTTTTGTTTAGTGCATTTAATCTTAATGATTTGTTTTATGCATCAAGATGCATTCGAATAAATGTGTGATGTAACATTTGTGTACGACTGTACACCATAATGCGCATTAACAATATTTTCACCCTCCTCCTTTTAACTAAAAAGTAACTAGTTGTGTTCCTGGTAACCTCAGTCAGTGAAGGGGGATCTGCAGCGTTAACGCATGTCTACAATCCTCTTATTTTGTCCCTGACCGCGTATGGATTAGTTTCATCTGAGGGGCACTTTCACAGGATTGATTGAATGGAGAAAGATCTAGGCCCTTCAATTCTTGAAGAGTGTTTATATATATTATACAGGCATATAACTTTATAGTTTATTGTATTGTAAAATGTTTTTAATTATTGTTAAGATCTTCAAAGACAGCAGGAACTGTGGTATAACGAAAATAAGGTAACATTAAACTCACATCCACAGTAATCAGAAATATTTATAACAGTGAAGATGGAAAATGTTACTAAACATTAGGTGTGGATTGTGAAGACGCAGAAGGACACCTGGATTGATGACTGCAGGCATTAAGTAGCTCTCCAGGGTGCTGAAGTTGAACTCTCAACTCCACCGACGAGCCTCATCAAACTGTTGTTTGTGAACTGAAGACACCGGATTCACTCACATTTACCGACGCTACAGAGGAAGCATAAATATGTGATAAAATCGTAAAAAATGCCCGTGTAACTCCACCAGGGATATTACGCGCAACCACTAAACCCAGCTCGCCAAAGAAACACATTGGAAGATAAAGGGAAAACTTCTGTGAAAATGTTTTAATGGATCAAGAGACCAAAATAAACAATGGTAAGTTCATATTAAATATTGAAACCAAATTAAATGTTATGTCGTAATATGTTTAAATAGTTGGCACAAAATATAGGCCTACATGAATATTGAAACGTAAATTTGTCGTTTTAAATATGGTATATGAATTTCCAGTGCATCAACAAGTTAATATATAATAAATTAATAGGCTATAATAATATTATATGATAGTATACGGCCTATATAACAACAATGTAAACGATTATATGACTTTAAATAACTTCTGTTTGTAGTTTCCAGGTGTCTCTTTGTAACGTCCATCTCTCATAACGGCTTCTAAAGGAAGACAATGCAACATATTAACCTCCCATTCGGGGGTCCTTTATTGGAGTTTTACAGTTACCAGTGTTGCCCCATCCTCAGGAGCAGACATAGTCTCTCAACACTCCCATTTTACAGCATTAGACTCTGGATTATTCTTGGCGTTTTGGCGTTCCCGTGTTGTGTCCAGTGTCAGATTTTTAAAGTGGGAGTCTTGGGGCCTTGGAACTGTGACCCTTATTATTCCAAAGCGTTACCTGCTGTTGCGTCCAGACTGGCTGTTGGTCGCATAAACGAGGATTTCAGTTTAGACCTGGGCTGCACGATGGACTTCGTCATTCTTCAAGAAGCCTGCGAGACCTCCAAAGCATTGACGTCGTTTATACAATATGAGAACGTAGCGGATGCTTTCGTAGGCCCAACAAATCCAGGATACTGCAACCCAGCGTCGCTCATGGGCAAGAACTGGGACAAAGCTGTGTTTTCGTGGGCCTGCGTTAACTTTGAGTTAGACCGGCTCCAGGGTTATCCAACGTTTGCGCGCACTTTACCCTCCCCAGCGCGCGTGCTGTTCAGCGTGCTGAAGTACTTCAAATGGGCAAATGTAGCCATCGTGTCTTCTAATGAGGATATATGGATTGATACAGCTGCCAAACTGGCCAATGCTCTGAGAAACCAGGGGCTTCCTGTGGGCATCGTTGCGTCCATGGGGAATAACGACACCATGATGGAGAACACTTTGCTGAGCATCCAAAACGCAGGGCAGATAAAAGGTAAAGTCTGAAAGTTTTTCAACTTTCCATTGCTAGAAATCTAGCATCTTCTTAATCACTTTTATGACTTAACTTCAGTAGAACATTTATTTATTTAACATGTATTTGTTTAATGTTACTCTTAAGTTGTTAGTGTAAGGTTTTATAAATGTTACAGATTTTAAAAAGTTTGATTAAATGTATGACCAAGCAATAATGTTAATACAACATCTAAAAAACTGAACAGTTTGAACATTCCCACAACCTTTTAAGTAACATTTTGAACGTTTCTGTTACTTAGTGGAAACGTTATGAAAACATTGTTACAACCTGATATTGCTAGCTGGGTGGTATATATTTTACAGCCTTTTATACTGTATTGTCCTATATACATTTCTTTCATATATGTTTCAGTCATCATTATGTGCATGCACTCAGCACTGATTGGAGGAGAGCAGCAAGCCTCTTTCCTAATGAAGGCTTACGATATGGGGCTAACAAATGGACGCTACGTGTTTATACCGTACGACACTCTTCTGTACAGCCTGCCGTACACCAACACCACCTATTTCCCACTGCAAAACAACACCAAACTACGCAAAGCCTACGACGCAGTTCTCACCATCACCGTCGAGTCAGAGCAGATGTCGTTTCACGAAGCGTTTAATATGGCCAAAAGGCTGGGAGAGCTTGCCGTTTCACAAGAGCCACAGCAGGTGTGCAAAACATCTGACATCATTTATGAATCGCATTTTTGCACACAAATGTTAGAATGTCTTTCTAAGAACTTTGATATGAGCTTTTATTTAAAACATGTGTGATTAATCACATGTTGGCTGCTCAATTTCAGGTCTCTCCACTTTTTGGTACTATCTACAACAGCTTGTACCTCATTGCCAAGTCCATGCACAATGCCAGAAGGGCAGGTAAGTGGCTCTCTGGGACCAGCCTGGCCTTCTTCACAAAAAACATCACATTCTCTGGGTTCAACCAGAACATTCGCGTAGACACGCAAGGAAACGGGCAGACCCGCTTTGTGATCTTGGACACCGATGGCTGGGGAGCTCAGCTGTACCGATGCTTTCAAGTGGACCTGAGCTCAGACATGGTCTTGTTTGCCGGCACGCCCATTAATTTCCCCGGAGGCTCGCCCCCACCGTCAGATTCTAGCTGCTGGTTTGACCCCGATGCTATCTGCACAGGAGGTACAACACACTTTACACTGTAGTGCTCAATGAAATAAATCTACATGTACATGTTTAGGTTGTGTTCTAATCGTCAATTTAAGACACTTGCATCCTCGGCTATCTGCTGAAGTCATCATCACAAACACAATCCATCTTGATGTTTTTCTAAATGACATCACATCTATACACATCTATACATCACATCTATACATTCTATACATTCTATACAACTTGTTGTGCAGTAATGTATTGTCAAAATATTACATTAGTACTTGCAATTTACAATTTACAGTTTCACAGGAATATTTTAGGTTTTGTTAATTAATACACATGCTTATAATTTAATGATAATTTTACACACTCACATACACACACACACACGTATATAATGTATAGTATATGTATATATTGTATAGTAAGTATAGTGGTGTGTTTGTGTGTTTATATATATGTTTTAATTTTAATAATTGTTTTGTTTTGTCTTCTAGGTGTGGAAATAATATATGTCATCATAGCACTGGCGATTGTATTAAGTTTAGTTCTTGGTTCTATTGGCCTAACTCTATTAATAAGGTAAATCTACTGTGTTCTGTGATCCTTTATTTATTTTACTTGCCATATATACAAATATTAACTGTGGCTTGTGTTTAATCTTGACTGATTTTTGTAGGAGGCGAATCCAACAAATCCAGCTGTTCAAGGGGCCCAACAGAATCTTACTTACTCTTGAGGACCTAACTTTCATCAACCCTCAACTGAGCAAGAGGGTCTGTCTCTCATCAGCTTTCATCTTTATGCCTGAAAACGCTATTCTGTATTTTATAACTTAACACGTGATTGTGATTTGCTTACAGAAAATCACGCTTGAGGATCTCAGTGATTCGAAAAGTTACATTGAGGAAAAAAGCACAGGCGATCGCTCTCGGTCTGTGAACAGCATGGCAACAGCAACACACGAAACCTCGAATGTGGCCGTTTATGAGGTGACTTTATACATCATGAAATTCAATTCGCATTTCAAGGTGGTGCAGTTGTAATTCATCTTCATTCCTGCAGGGGGACTGGGTGTGGCTCAAAAAGTTTAAAGAGGGTCATTTCAAGGAGGTCAAACAAAGCACTACTAAGATATTTACCAAGGTATTGGTCTGAAAATAAACATTGACAGGGTGGTGTGAGCTTTGAGTGACAGATCCCGTCCTGTTCTTAGATGAAGGACCTACGAAATGAGAACGTGAATCCGTTTTTGGGGTTCTTCACTGACTGTGAGATGTTTGCCATCGTGACTGAACACTGTTCTCGAGGGAGCCTGCATGACCTTCTTCGTAATGAAGATGTCAAACTGGACTGGATGTTTAAATCTTCCTTACTTTTAGATCTTATTAAGGTACGTCTAATGGCTGGTGATTATTGTTATTATATAATGTTGATGAACATTGTGATAGTGTGAATTTTTACTAGGACCACTGCTAGCAATTTTAGATTGTAAGAACATTTCCCTAACGTTTACATTGAGTGACAAAATATAAAATGTTATTTTGAAGGTTCTAGGAATTTTAAAATGTCCATATTTATATTAATATTAACATTATTGATTAATTATAAGAACATTACTCAAACTTTTTAAAATGCTGTAATGTTTTTAAAATGTTCCTTTAAAAATGTAAAAAAAAAATTATATACGATATAAATAAATCTAAAAACATTTTTGATATATAATATGTAACATTAAAAAGCATTCTACTAACATTACTGCAAGGGTTTTGATAACTTTGAGAAACTTTGAGAGAATGTTAGTCAATGTTCTGGAAGCGTTAGCTGGGACATTTCGATGATGATGAATTTTTAAAACCTCCTTGCACAATTTATACATAATTCTACAGTATATGTCTGTTTTTGTTGTCATAATAACTTGATGGTTTTTGGTAACCCATCCAACAGGGCATGAAATATCTTCATCACAGGGATTTTCCTCATGGACACCTGAAATCTCGTAATTGTGTCGTAGATGGACGTTTCGTTCTGAAGATTACAGATTATGGTTACAATGAGATCCTTGAGACCCAGAAAGCTCCAAAGGAGAACCCACCTCCAGAAGGCATGGAATCCTTTGCTGGCTTAGTTACAATGCAGATCTTACCATTATAATTTAGTCTCTTAACCTCTGATAATACAAGCGCTAAACCGGCTATTCATTGTCCATCAGATCTATTCTGGACAGCTCCTGAACTTCTCAGAGATCCTGAAAATTCACGAAAAGGAACCTATAAAGGAGATGTGTACAGTTTTTCAATTATACTTCAAGAAGTCGTGGTCAGAGGAGGTCCCTACTGCATGCTGGGCTTGTCTCCTGAAGGTTGGTCATATATAACATGAATGTTATATAACATGTATGTTAAACACTTTGAATTGAACAAAAGGTGCTAAATATATAAAGTTGACTAGTCTTCCATAGAAACACACTAACAATGCTCTGAACTCCTTAGCAACCCCATAGCAACAGCCCAGAATTGTGACATCAAAAATGTGCAGAAGCACATGTCACATTTTCTTAAAATGTTTATATATCTATTTTGATAAACCATAAAGAGGTGAGTTGGGCAGGTGTATATATATAACATTTCTCCTTCAACAAAGACATGTTTGTTCCATCAACAGAGATAATAAAGAAGGTCAAGAAACCTCCACCCATGTGCAGGCCCACGGTAGCCCCAGATCAAGCCCCACTGGAATGCATCCAGTTAATGAAGCAGTGCTGGAGTGAACAACCTGACAGAAGACCTTCTTTTGATGAGATCTTTGACCAGGTGAGCTCTGAGTAATCAGCCACAAACTAACACGTTCTTCTACATAGTACAGTTGCATTGACAATACTTCACAATATGATACGGTTCAACCTAGTGACCAGGAGGTGTAAATGCAACTCTGACTAGTGAAAACCAAAATGGCTGACAGAAGCACAGACATGCCAAACTCTTCTGATATAATTGTCCAATCTGACTATAAAAGAGAAGATCAACCAGATAAAAAGAGATTAATGGTAAAAAGTAAGATGCAAGGAACAGTAATATGTGCAATATGTTTTTCAAATATTGTATTTTATGTACGTAGCACTTAAATATGTGTGCATTAATTTGGTTTTCATAACAAACAATATTATACTGATCAGATTATTGTCCTGAATGTACTTAACGTACAGAGAAGTTTTTTTATTTGTTATGTTATAAAATAGTGCATATTTTTTCAGTATATAGTTTTGTTTCTAAATTCCATAATCCTCAAAAATAAAAACACTGAATAGATCTAGAATCCCAGATCTTCTTTGTTAAGAAGATGTATTATATTGTTTCATAATGTTTATTATGTTTCTTTCTGTGCTCAGTTCAAACTCATCAACAAGGGTAAGAAGACCAATATTATTGACTCTATGTTGCGCATGTTGGAGCAATACTCCTCAAATCTGGAGGACCTGATCAGGGAGAGAACGGAGGAGCTGGAGGTGGAGAAACAGAGGACAGAGAAGCTTCTGGCTGAAATGCTTCCCCCGTGAGTTTGTTCTGCGTTCATATGTCAACACGGTTCAACGTCCTTTATCGAGCACCATTTTATTAACCTGTCAATGGCCTCTGGTTTTATAAGTATGTAGGGTTATGATGACAGCCAGGAACAGAATTCTTGTCAACCAATCATTGCACTCTGCTTGCATGAGTGGGTTTAAAGCCAGGGCTATGATTGGTTAATAGAAATGTTGTTTCAGGACCAACAAAGAATGTTGATCCAATACACTTGACATTTTCATGAAATTTTGGATTACAGTTTCTGTGGAATTTGAGATATTTCAATCAAAATGCAGAAGACATATTATTGCATATTGTTGCTCCAACAGATAAAACATTTCTAACAGTTTGGTCATTGTGATTTTTGTTGGCAGTTCGGTTGCAGAAGCTCTTAAAACCGGCGTCTCTGTTGAACCAGAGTACTTTGATCAGGTCACCCTCTACTTCAGTGACATTGTGGGTTTCACCACCATCTCGTCCCTCAGTGATCCAATCGAAGTTGTGGACCTGCTCAACGACCTTTACACTTTATTTGATGCTGTGCTGGGCAACCATGATGTTTATAAGGTAAGTTTGAATGTCCCAATAAAAATGCTGACAGGTTTCCACAAAAATGATCTAACTCTTCTTCATTTTAGGTCGAAACCATCGGAGATGCTTACATGGTGGCTTCAGGGCTACCAAAGAAGAACGGCAACAAACACGCGGCCGAGATCGCCAACATGTCCCTCAACATCCTCAGCTCCGTGGGCTCCTTCAAGATGCGGCACATGCCAGAAGTCCCAGTCAGGATTCGGATCGGCATTCACTCAGGTTAGCGTTCCCTCAACAGTTACCATCTGCTTATTGGTAATATTATTAAAAGCCTCTTATCATGCTTATGCAATTCCTTGGCAGGTGAAATTAAATTCTTCATCCTACTTCATAATTGAGAAAACAGCTGTATTCACACTTACATTTACAATTAAAGCAATCTGTAACTTTTTTGCTTCAAAATGATCCAAAATCAATTATTGAGCAAGTACATAACAGATAAGTGTTCAAAATGTTCTTACTCCGATTTGCAATAGTAAGTTTATAATAATTACTTATAATTAAAGTTATCGGGTCTGATTTTCATGGGAAATGTGAGTTTGGCTTAATTCGACTTTAACATACAATAGAGATGTAAGTTTATGTTTTAAACAGAGATGGCGGTAGAGAGGCAAAGTTACAGATTGTAACTTTAAATGGATGAAATCATCTAGCTGGCTAGCATAAGTTATTCCATGTTACCATCAAAATAACATTTATTTGAATGTCATAATAACAATGACAGTTTTAAAAGCCAAGGCTTTAACAAATCAAATTCTTGCTGAATATTGTGTTTCTTCAGAAACGGCTCATTGTGTCTTCAGAGTTACAATGAAAAACATGAAAAAAACATGTTATAGTTCTATATTTCATAAGCTTTATGTTTTTCGTGGTTTCTGATGATGTTTCCTCTCTGTCCAGGGCCGTGTGTTGCTGGAGTCGTGGGTTTAACTATGCCCAGATACTGCCTTTTTGGAGACACAGTCAACACCGCCTCCCGTATGGAATCTACAGGGTTGCGTACGTTCCATTTCTGTTCTTTTCTTTGTGTAACTTTAATTCTTTACAGATGTAGAACGACTAACACAGGTTGTGCTGTAATAAGATTTATGATAAGCTCATGATAGATTTTCTCTCAGCTTACAGAATTCACGTGAATATTAGTACAGTTAACATTCTCCGGTCGCTCAACGATGGGTACAAAATAGAAGTTAGAGGAAAGACTGAACTGAAGGTACATCCACGAATGCTTTCTTCTATAGATTCTATAATGTTCCATCAAATGCATTGATTTACGCTTATATTATCTTTGTGTTTTTAGGGTAAAGGCATTGAAGAAACATACTGGCTTGTTGGAAAAGCTAATTTCACAAAGCCTTTGCCAAAACCACCAGAGATCAAACCAGGGTGAGATTTTCACAATTATTCCCCCGAACATTTTATGCAACAGTATAAAAGAATCTATTTAACCACGAGCAATGTGGTCTTCTTTATATATAGCGATCCTTTATATATAAAGGATGAAATGATGTTTTGCTATACTATATATGAAGTATATGAGTATATACTATATATGAAACGATGTATATATTAGTATATACTATACATGAAATGATATATATAAAGTATATTTAAGTATATACTACATATGGATTTATATACTCTAATTAAGCTATACTATTAGATTAATTCTCTTGGTTTAGATGAGTTCTCTTTGTACATATGAATGGGATGTTATTTATGGATTGGGATAATTGGATTTATGCATCAGGGAAGACAATCATGGTTTGAGACCTGAGGACATTGAGGCTTACAAGAGAAGAAAGGCTGAGAAAAAAGCATGAGTCCGTTGCAAGGAGGTAGCAGGTTACATGTTGTGTTATTTTGTAATGTGGTTGCTGTAGTTTCTGTTGGGTTTGTGCAATGGTGGTCATGCATTGTGTTGGGTGGTCATCCAATCACCTTTGTTTGTTTGTATTTTTGTTTTGTGTGCATATCATATATAGCGTAATTTTCTTCTTCTTCATGCATTAGAATTTGTAGTTGTCAAGTTGTAAGATCCTAAAAAAGGTTCTACAAAAAGTTCTACAATGTGCCATAATTCATTACGTTATAAAACAATTCTTCTCTTTCAGAGACAACTGGCAAGAAATGGTGACAGAGGAAATCAAGACAATGTTCCGGAAGGCCAACAGACACGTGCACAAACCCAAAATCTGAGAGAACGGGAGGGTATTAAAATGACCAAGAAGGAAAAACAGATGACAAGTTGCACCGGAGAGACACAAAAGACATCAGCAGCGTGTGTGTATGGCTGCAGATTACAAAGACTGCTTTAATGAGATTGCCTGTCTTCTGTATAATCCAACTCTGCCCAGCTCAGCACTAAAGGAACAGCCGCTGAGGCACAAGTTGTCAGTGAAAGTGTGTTTTTATTCCCAGGGTCTAATTTTGTCACACTTGCTCTGTTTCGGCCACAGAATTCGCCCAGTGTGCATCCTACACCCCTGTGTTTTATCACAGGGTTTTTACATTTTGTATTTTTCACATACGTAACACATCTTCAATTTATTTTCATTTAAAAAAAATGACGTAGTGACAAAATCAGATCTGGTAAAGCTTAATGGACATCTGTTGCACAGATAAGGCCAAAATAAAGGCCAAATTAAACGAGTTGGGTTAAATGAGAATGATTTCAAAAGTGAGACTGTCTGATAAAATGGATTTAAATATTTGTCTATTAATGCTGATTAAGAAGTTGCTATTTTGCGAAACAAAATGCAATTATTTTGTGAACTCTTTATGCACAATGTTTATACTATGCAGACGTTTGCTTCATTTTAGTTGTATGTTGCCACACATTTAGATCACAAAGCAAAGCTGATAACAAACTGCTTTTCTCATAATAAACCTTTATCTCAATATCTGAATCTCACAAGTTACCGGTTAATATATGCTATATTAAATATTAAATAAGACTATATATTGTGTATTTTAAGTTATATCAAACATATAAGCAGTGTTTATATTTGATAGGGTATGACTGCCTGTTGATAAGCCAGTTATCAGACTTCAGAAACACAGATATGTCACTGTTTTGGAAAAATAACGAAAGGCTAATTAGCAGCTTTTCAGAATAAGAAGAATAAACAGAAACGATGTAAATAAATGTGTTAAAATATCCTGATGCACAAAATACAGAAACGGTGCTTTTGGTTATTAGAGTAAAGTGTGATTTTGTCTCCAGTCATATTTAGATAGATCACACTATGGGGTGATGATTGGGTGCTTAATAATGTTTCCTAACCACCAATTTAAATCATTTAAACCAGTCCTGTCCTGCAGTTTAGTTCCTTAACACAAGATGGCTCTGTTGTAAAGGTTTTTGCACTTCTTGTAGTTCTATAGAAAGAAATCGTATCTTAAAGTCTCTTAAATTTCTCTCCTTTTGTGTCAGTATTTTTGTACCTCTTTTATTTTTTAACTTCAAATTATATTTGGTCTGTGCTTTTATACTGAGTTATGCTAACAAGGTTTTCACATTGGTTAGTTATCTTGACAAATCTCATCTGCTCGTGAGTTGTTTTTTTTGTTGTCACCCTCTCTTAATGTCCCCGTCTCACCACCAGAGCCCATGACTCCAGCCTCTAATCCCACCATTGTAGACTTCAAAGCTCATTGGCTCATTTAACATGATGGTTCTACGACTGCTTTCCTGTGTCAGTTTATGGTACCATAAAAGCAGTGGGGGGGAGATGAGACAACACTTTAAACCCTCAATAGAATTAACATGTTGTTGAAACTCCACATTCCAGAATACAAAGGAATTTGTCCCCCCAAGCCATGCAGAACTAAACTATTAGGAATGCGGAGAAAATGTCTGTCCTTTTGATCGTCATTTATCGACAGTGTAATTTTTTCGATTTTTTTATTCATTCATAAGAGAAGCACTTTGAATATCACACCTAAAAAGACAAAAGGAAATGAATTTTATTATTATTTCAGTTTATTGAAAAAAACAGAACAAAATGAAAGTGAAAGAAAACATTTAGCACATTTTCCCAAAGAAATCCAGATGGCAAACACTTAGGAAACATAGATGAAATATTGCGTGACATCTGACAGTTTACACAGGTTAGAAGACAGGTTTAAAAACTGTGTTTTTTGACGTTTTTGTGGAGTGGACATGAAATCTACTAGCTGAGCTTGAGAATCACTTGTGTAGGAATGCCTTTTCCCTTTAAACATTAAAGATAAGGCAAAAAACTCTACACAGATGTAACAAACTTAGGAAGAAACGTTCTACAAGCCCACTCATAAATTTCACGATACCACACACTAAAATCAAAGACGCTACGCTTAATATAAGCCTAGCATCTTACTGAACAATCTATGTGAGCTAATTGATGTCAAACCTCTGGGTAATTCTGTGGAATTCGTTTTTTTTTAATAAATGTACCCAGACATTAACAAACCTGTCTCCTTAAACAGATGTTTTGTTGTTGAAATTACTTCTTTGAAATTACAGGGCAGTTTACCATACACAGATTGTTCATTAGAATGTGCATGTGAGGTAACAGTCACACCGTACAATAACAACATTATCGTTTTAAAACATCATAAAACAGCTTTCAAATGGATTTTCTTAGCGACTACAATTCATCTCTCATTTTATCACCCTTTGGTCGAACAAGCCTGCCCATGAACAGGATGGAGTTGGTCTTGTTGTCCTTCACAAAGAAGATGAAGGGATGGTCAGCGTAGAAGAGTTTGGGGTTCCTGATCTTCTCACTGCCATAGATGCTGGTATCAAAGGGGTTTCCCTCCGTGTCCCACTCCAGAGCAGAAGCGTGGAAGACATTGGCAAGATAAAGATCCTTCTTGCCAGAAATGTTGGACAGATCTGCCTTAGATTTGTCTACAGCTTCAGTAAGACCAAGTTCTCCGAGATGTTTCTGCAAAGCCAGACAGCAATACATCATGCATTTCATATATCATCCATAAATTAATGAGTTTTTCAACCATGAAGCAACAGTTAATTATATTCACCTGCAGATCATGGCTAACTTCCATGCTAACTTTAGGCAAGGAGATGGCGACGGCTCTCTCCTCGAGTTTGCTGATCCAGCTGTCCAGCTGTTTGCGAGTGAGCAGTTTCTCCAGCCGTTCCAGAGGCTCCACGTGGTATGGCATGATGAAGATCATGCTGGACTTCTTGTGAGCCAAAGGCATGCTCACCACATAGAGCTTGTTCTCTGTGTCGTCATGGAAACCATAGAGACCTAAAACGTGCGATTTAATTAGTTAGATGCTAGTTTTGTTAGGTATGCTAGGTTGATTAATGTTCAAGCGGTTGGTGCCAGATAACATTTTTATGTTGTAAGAATGTTTGCTTTAAAAATGTTCTAGGAACTTTCCAAACTTCAGTTTTTTAAACATTGTATTAACGCTGTTGCTTAGTTTAAGAACGTTATTCAAACATTTTTTAGTTAACATAAGACAAACATTTTTGATGTATGATATATAACATTAAAAAACACTTTACTAATGTTACTGCAAGACACTGTTTTTGATACTTTAGGAGGACTTTTAGAAAACGTTGCCTGGGGGTTACCTGTGCGGTGCATCATGGGAACAGAGATCGTGTGGGAGCGAGTAACCAGGAAACCACGGTTGTCAACCATCTTGTGGTGGAACTTCTCATCCCAGTGGGCTGTAACAAAAGCAGATCATTAAATAGTTTAATTTGTGTTCTTGGAACTATTACAGTAAAAATCTGTGGCAATAAAAACCAGAAATGCTTACGTTTGAAGTACATGGCATTGATGATCATGGCCCCATCTGTGTTTTTTACATCTTTGGTGACCTCTGGCAGCTTTCCATCTGTTGACTTGGCGGCCCATTCGTTGATGGAGTTGATGGCGCTTCTCTTATCACGGAAGTTGATCTTCGAGTGTTCATAGTTGTAGTGCTTCCTGCTGTTCTTGACAAAGTCATCTGCAAAGCTGACCGAGCTCGGGCCGTAGAGCCTGTTGTTGATCTTCCACGTGACGTTTCGAGCCTTGGGGTCGCTCACCTCGCTGAGAAGCTCGGACAGACCTGTGTGCAGATGGTCATCCTTCAGAGAATCAGCTTTCAGGATGCTCTTCACCTGGGAGGCAGTTGAAGATTTACCACCCATGGCGACCATGCCCAAAGATGAGGCCACCACCACAGGAGAGATGAGGATGTTCTCGAGGTTCTTCTCTTTGGCCACATTGTGGTAGAGGTTGAAGGCTAGGTCAGCACTGGTGTCTGCCATGGAGGTGGCGTGGCTGCTAAGCTTCTGGACTTCACCGGACACGACCATAGCCACAAGGCACAGAGCAATAAGGTTGGATACCCACATGCTTGCTGCGTGTTTGGGTAGGAATGGAAGCCTAAAGGAGAAGAACAGTGATAAGAAAGTGTGAGTGCACCAATTCAACATTTTTGTTTTATATTTGTATGTGTCTTTGTTAGGAACAAAAGGCTCCATGGTAAATTGTTTGCCTGATGAGTTATAAATCAGTTTGACGAACTTACTGCATTTTTAGTTATTGGAAATGTATGCATCCTACATTAGTAACCTTGCAGACCAGGTTTTCCAAATTATACAGAAATTAATCCCTCAGGATGTTTTCGAGATTATACAAAAGCAACATCACAGACCTGCAATGACTCATCAGTCAGGAATGCGCTGCTTAGCGTGAGACTTTTTCATGTGTACTTTTAGTACCGAAAGATATACCAAAATCCTTTAAGGTAAAGGTATGTTGAAAGATGTTACGTTATATAACAATTAACAAGTTGTATAAGCTGGTAAATCAGCATTGATTTACCATGACATATTCTGTTTGTCTTTTTTCAGTTTTTTGTTTTTAGTATTTAGGTTTTTTGTATGTTGCTTTCTCATCATCTGGGATACCTTCATATGTTTTCATATTCATAGTTGTCAACGATTGCGATTTTCACTCTGAAAGACAAGAGGTGCATATAGATAATCTACACAAAAATATTGAACAAAATCAGTCATTTTAATGCTTAGGTTCTCCCGTCAGAGGTTTAAGAACTCCTCTGTTACTTTGGCAGACACACAGAGAAAGAGAGACACGTAGACTCTTCTCATTGGCTAGAAGATCTCAGGGAGAAACTTTTGACCAATCAGAACTGCCACAGTATAGCACTGTCTGAATTCCAGAGGAGCACTAATCTAGTTCTAGCATCAAACCTTAAGCCACGCCCAATGGAAAGGGTTTATCACTCCCTAAAAAATTTAGGGCAAAGAAAAAAATTGGTATAAACTCAATAAGTTATGATGTGACTTTTGGCTACTTATCCAGTGAAATTGCATAATTCTGAACATGCATAATTATGAGGAATCACAACTGATTAAAATAAACTATAATGACTACAAATTATAATTACAATACATGCACATTTCTCAATTCTTTATCTTGTTTCTTTTGCATAAGATATAAAAAACAATCAAAAACAAAAGAGAAAAAGCCTCATTCTCTCCCTCTTGAAAAATTTAATGCAAAATGATGAACAACGTTGTTGATTAATAATTAAAGCTTAAAAATAAGCAGTAAGAAGAGAATTGTCTATTACTGTGTGCGGGAGTCTTTCTCAAGAAACACTTATGCAATGAAAGAATTTTCCCAAGCGTTACCTTCAACAGCTGGACAGATGTGACCTTCTTCTCGGACGCTGGTGTTCTGCAGAGCCGTTGCTTGTACAGGCCTATATACTCCGGGAAAGAATCTTCTAGAAGCTGGAGCAGGAATATTCAAATAAGGATCTTTGTTTTCCTGGGAAGTTGGGAGAGACCTCCCACTGGATCAACTGACCAAAGCTCTGAGGATGTTTCAGCTCTGCTTGGTCCTAAAGCCTCCAAAATCTGCTTTAACAACCAGCTACCCTCTGCAGTCAAACTGCTGTTTTGTTCACGAAAAGTTTGCAAATTCTTTATATTGGTATAAAATGAGTAATAGTGGGATGATACTGTAGGTTAAACTTTACAGTAAGGTTGTATTAGTTAACATTAGTTAATCCATTAGTTAAGAGGAACTAATAATGAACAACACTTCTACAGCATTTGTTAATCTTATGTTAATTTCAGGATTTACTGGTATATTTTAAAAATATTTTAAGCTGCAATTGGTAACATTTGTTAATGCACAATGTTCTAACATGAATAAATGTATTGGCATTAACTAACATTTACAAAGAGCAATACATGCTAAAAAACTTAACTCCACTTTGTTAGTTCATGTTAGCTAATGCATTTTCTGATGTTAACAAATACAACTTTATTTTAAAGTGAATCCATAATGTCCTGTTCTATATACTGTACATTGTACCACAGAGTCTCAGACTTGTTCTGCTGAGCTGGCAAAGTTTGTCAGAACAGAATGTTCATTTTATCTTAGAAAAAAGCCCTAGAACAGGGTGTGTTTTCAAACAGATAAATAATATATAAAAGTATTTATATTTACACTATATAAAAAAACTAATTGTTATATTTAGACCGTTATTTGTCTTTTTATAAAACATTTCTTCTGGGTTGTGTATTCGGGGGAAGCACAGACATGCTTTCCGGAGCTCTCCACCCCAACCCCCCCAACTCTGCCACGTCAAACTGTGAATTCTTTTCAAGCGGGTGGGTGCGGTGCAAAATTTGCTGCTAAAAATGTCATTTTAATCCCACACTGAACCCTTTTACTGAATTTGACCAAGTGATGATCCTAATTTGATGATCGTGTTTTGATACATTTATGAGTAAAAATTGAGTATTTTGATCTGAGCTGTAAAGGCACTTTTAGGTAACCCCCACCCCATTAAACAGCTCAGTTCGTCCAGCTCTGCAGTCCTGCAATTGTCAGATTTCACACTCAAGTGGGAAACAGAGTCTCCAAACAAATACAGTGGCACATGTCTCATACTTTAATATAAAGAACACTTTTATTTGTGCTCATGGACGTTCTGCACAAAGCAGCCACTGAGTTATGGGCTGAGCTCGGGGACTTCAGAGGGGCTGTTCAGACATGCATGATGTAAGATGTGAGCAAAGTTACTTCTCGTATGCTGATGTAACTGTGGGCTGCATTGCACATCCGTTTGGTTTCTTATCATAGAAGTGACAAAAGACACTATAGTTACAGCAATTCAAAAACTTTTTGGACAGATTTGTTAATTTCCTGCTTTAATGTATGCAATCACTTATTAATCCCTCAATTTTTAAGAAAACATGATTTCTCAATTGATTAAAGAATACAACCAGGGGATGGACGTGAGGGTCGTTGGATTGGTACCCTTATAATTTTGTCTATAATGTTAAAAACGTGCTCTGTCAAGAAGCTCTGTGCATTAGTGCATTAGATCATTAAACGATTTTGTCTCTGTCGTGATTTAATAGAGGAGAATCTATTTTTCGGCTGATGGGGTGAAAGATCCCCGGTGGCCCGTGACTTTGTTACCCGCATTAACACCCGGAATGGATAAAGAATAATTAAAGGCGACCTCAGTCACTTTTCCTAATTGAGGGCGCAATGATTAATTCTCAACGCGGTAATCCCAAAACATCACTTGGTATCTTTTAGTTTTAAAGGTAATTATTTGAATAACTTCGTCCTTGAATAAGAACTTAAAGTTGTAAAACTCTTAAAATTTCAAACTTATTTTTCTGCCTATCCCACATTGACCGCTAGATGGCGAGCAAATAAAACAGTTGTGTCCAGTATCGTCATGAACAGAAAATAAGTGTTTTATTGCAGGATTTTGTTTACGTGTTTCACAAAATGTATTTTGTATCTTAATTTTATCTGACTAAACAAAATTACACGTTAACTCTGTAGTTTAAAGATAT
>JAZGTK010003186.1:0-28274 GCA_036877625.1 Ambastaia sidthimunki | reverse complement strand
GTTTATGTGAGAAAGCAGAACATGTTAAGTTTCTGGCACCCAGATATGTCAAACCGAGCCACATAACACATATGTCCCACACATACCCTACACACTCATAAACACTACAACATCTCATACTTCCCAGTAATGATGCCATCAAAAAGCTGCTACTAATGTGTCACTGTATGTATCACCATGCCAACGAAAGGTTAATAACCATGCTGCACATGTGTGAGATAAAACATCTGACTTTTGGTGCTGGTTAAGAAACTTAAGAAATAGGATAAATGCTCGTGCTTGTTTATTATGAGCTTGTTTGTGGTGCTGTGCATTTAGGAAGTTTTTTTCAGGGGAATTTTTCAGTTTCTACTTTAGCCAACAACGTTCCTTGTGAACGATACATCTGAGGTGCTGTTTCAAAGACCCCACATTTGTTTTTAATTTTCTCCAAATCTCTGAGACTGAATACTTGCAACGTTGCTGGTGGAAAAAATGGTATTTGAATCTCCCTTCTTCCCAATACTAATATTTTCTTTAACAGGGAAAGAACAAGTTTAATAGTCTATGTTACTCAGGGAGAACTCATGGCTGTTGCTGTCTTGGTGTTGATAGGTCCAAACACCCAGGGTTCACATTTAGTTTACTAGGTCTTGCACTAGGTCTCACTGGACTCTTCCTTAGAAAAATGATTTTATCCCTTAATCAAATATAGTAAAAATGATGTTTGGGAATTTACACTTAAACTCAGCCAGGAGACTAAGAGATGGAGGGGAAGAACAGCAAGCAGGAGACTAAGTGAAGATGGAATAAAACGAGCAGAGTTTATTGAATAATCTTAGCTGCATTCTCTTTGCATAACCTGACTTTGTCATCAAGTTCAATCAATGTTATTATACCAGAGACAGAAAAATCACTGTTTCCCAACATTGTCCAGTGAAACAATTAAAACCTTGGGACCATTCTCTTATCTCTACTTGTAAAGACAATACAAACCCAACATATGATTAAACAACATTAATACAAGCAATGTAGAACAGAATAAAGAGGTAGAATTAATATATGGAAACTTAATAATATACTGAAAATATAAAAAAATGTAAATAATAAGGAAAAGAACATTAGAAATATAATACATCTCTCTCAAGTCAGTCTCAGTTATCTCTGAACGTGTTCCTGTAGCTCAACTGGTAGATCATTGTGTTAGCAATGCAAAGGTTGTGGGTTCGATCCCAGGGAATACAAGTATTGATAAAAAGCGTATACATTGAATTCACTGTAAGTTGCTTTAGATAAAAGTGTCTGCCAAAGGAATAAATGTAAATGAAATGTAATCTCTCAGATAATACAAACACACAGGTGTTTTTAAGAAATTCAGATCCTAAGTTCCTTCAGTGTTTAGTAAATGGTTGTTTTGCTGTATTCAGATCTGAAACACCTTGCTCAGCATTTCTGGTCTAACATCAGAAGGTTCTGATTATTTGCAGGTTTTGGCTTTCAGCAGATGAAATGACTGTCTGATCAATAGTTCACACTTTTATTTGCATTTCATTCCTCTTTTTGCCCACACAGCAATGTATTAAATATTCACTCCCTCTCTGTGATGTTTCAACTCTGTGAGGTTTTTGACCAAAAAAGTCTGGATGGACTAAAGTCCTACATTCTTTTTCTCTATCTCATCTTGTGTAGCCAGACTTTGACCTGCAACATAAGGTCTGGTCCACATTGCAGCTCATTCTGGCCAAGAACTGTTCATTTGCACATGAGGAGACCATCTGACTGGCACGACAAAGCAGCCAATCAGTTATTTTTAAAGTGCTGCTTAGTGGCAGATTTATAGAAAATTAATTACAATAATTGCATGGCAGCCTCTGTGCACAGTCCAAATGTCAATAGCAGAAAATGTGTGTTAATATTGTAATACGAATTTCTGTCCATTCAAACGTAATAAATAAGGAAATAAAAATCTGGTTGTGGATATCAAGTTAACAAAATGTTTCGAAATATTAACCGTGTAAATTTAAATTATTAAAAACTACTTCCTCAGAAACCTTCAGTATCAATTTTCATAAATGAAAAAAAAATAGTAAAATAATTAAAACACCTCTGAAGTTGTGTAATGTCAGACAATCAGATTGGAACAAGCCATTTAAGATAGCACTATTTTTTTGTGCATTGTGAATGGATTCATTTCTGTCAGTGATACAGTAAAGGGACCGTGGACGTGCTCTCTGCGGCAGAAACTATTCTAGTTTCTAAAAAAGACAATTACTTTCCAGTTCAGAATGATTTTTGTTTCATTTTTCATCTCACCACTAACTTATTATTATTATAAAATGATTCAGAAAAAAAATTCAATGGGTTGTGTAAACTGGGCCATTGTTTTGTTCATGATACATTTTCATCCTTTCCTGTGATTTACTGAGATAATAAGAGAAATCTGGCAACAGCAACTGACACAATGCACATCACGTGCAGAAGATATTTAGGCTTAAATGGGTGAGGCTACATCCCTTCTATTGTTTATGAGAAACATCCTATTTATAAAAATGAATGCACGGAGAAGATTTTCAGATTACCACACCATATTTCTTTTTATTTAACTTACCTGTCAGCTCACAAATTATCTTCTGTCATGTATAAATAGGAAATAAATTCCCCTCCTTGAAAGTTTGTTTTTTGCAGAATTCATAAAACAATGAGCCTCACGTATACAATTGTATAATGTACACAGGGATCAGAGTTAAATAACATCATTACAATATCATTACAATATGCTATGTTGGGCTATGTCTTTCCTCATAGTGGACAACTATAATAAATTACATAGTCTTTAATAAACATAGTAATAAACATTTTCATTTATTAGCTGGTTTTAGGTTAAAAAGAGTTGGAATTCGAGTTTATTCATATGATTCATATTTATATAATTTTCCGAAATCAAATTGATGATTTTTACTGAAATGTGACCTCTGCATTTAACCCATACCGGTGAGGAGTGAACACACACACTGCAGGTTGTGAGGACAGTTGTTGCCTGTTAGCTGTGGAAATCAAACCCACAACCTTTGGTTTAGTGACAAGGCATTCAAGAACCAATGAGATTTAAAGGTATGTCACTATATTCGAATTAGGATGTGCATGACCTAATTTTATGTTTCAATATTATCAGTTTGTTTTGCCAAACAAGAGTCAGCAGGATTTTTTCTTTAGTCCTCTGATAAGGAAAAAAGGTCACTGGTGACTGGTTATTTTTTTTTTGTTTAAGGAAATAATTCAAACAACAAAGCATTACATTGATGCGTCTTAACTTCAGTGGAGAGATATATTGCTTTCATACAGAGGATTTGACAAGTTAGAAATTACACTGTTATTAATAACTTCACACCTAGCAATGTTGGAATCTGACCTGAGAGGCAAAGAACACTATAATTGGGTGCTTTGCTTGTCTGTCATTCACACGGGATCTAGATGAAAAGTTAATTATTTTGCTCTTAAATACCACAGCGCTTAGCTTGAGGCTTAAGGTACTAAAGCAAAAGTTTTGCGACTTTTGTGGGAGTCTCATAAAAGTTAACTGTTTCACTTTTCTCATTAAATAGCAGTCAGCTTCGATTTCCCGTCTGAATCAGCAATGGCAGGCCTGCCGACGGGGTCAACATATAAATTACAGCTGAATGGAATTACACTGTTGGTGCTGGTCAGACATCTGTATTTTAACTGGCTAATGTCCATATCCCCCCAGGCCTTAGTAACATGCCGCCACAAAAACATGAATTTGTAGACACACACACACACTTCTGTGTGTATGATGGCAGAAATAATATTTAGCAGATGAGGTCAGTCCACTCGACTGTCTTTGAGGATCCACATGAAAAATGAGCTGAATATGTTGCATTTGGCATATTAAAGTTAAGCTACGCCTCTCGATTTGTTCTCTGATGTTGCTTGTGTGCTTTGTAAGAAAAAACAATAACTTTTCCATTATATACCCAAATGGTGCAATTTGTTTGAGAGATTTTAAGTCCTTAGTGAGAAAGCTTTGCTAAGGTGTTTTTTCCAGGAAATAAATGACAACGAGCAAAATAGTGCACAGTATTTATTAAACTATGAGAATGTCTTTACTAGTGTTGATTTATAAGGGAACCAATATTTAAACTTTGTCATAAGAAGATTGCGTACATATTACTTTGAAATTTGTATATTTTATTTTACAGTTATTAGTATAGTGGTAATTTACAAGCATTTTATTGTGTATGGTAATTGTTTGTTCATTCTATAAGTTATATACACACTTCTGTTGACATATATAACCATTAACTAATATATAAAAACAAGGTTAAAATATTGTTCATTATTATAACATGTCAGTTTTTTTTGCAAAATAATGACAAAGGTGTCTGTCACTTTTATTCTAAAATGTCTAAAATGGCTATTGGTGCTTCAGAGAAATGACAAAAATGACTTATGCCATTGTATATACTGTAAACTATTGGACATTGTTAGTAGATAAAAAACAGGTGAAAGTGTTTTAGGCTAAAATTTTAGAAAACTTAAACACCTATATCTTCAGTTCATTTATTGATTGTTATTGTCATTCACTGTATATTGGTTATTGCCCATGACAAAAACTGGATACCCTCAGGTTGTTAACAAGCAGTGCATGCTTGATGCACAGTTGCACACAAACACTAAGGTAATAACCAGATTTATAATGTTGTCACAAACTTTTTTCTGTTTGCCCCTAAGGTTATGAATAAAAACCTTGAAAAAAAACGTGTGAACTGAACACTTTATTGTCAATTACTAAAACAGCAGGATATGGCTGGGCTTGACTGCAGGCTATGGCTACACCAGGGAGTGACACAAATGCCTTGTGGGAAGTTGAAGGCTTTACAAATCTGGTTGTTTAAAATTATTAAACATATCTGGAAAATGGAAGTTATACTTGTAATATGTTAAATGATTTTCATTTTCCAGAAACTTGGGTAGTTGTCGGTATGGTGTATTTTCATGCAGGTTTATTTTTGTGTGTTTAGTTAAACCACACTTTTACATTTATTCATTTGGCAGACACAAAGCGACTTACAATGAATTCAAGGTACACATTTTTATCAGTACTTGTGTTCCCTGGGATCAAACCCACAACCTTTGCACTGCTAATGCAATGCTTTACCAGTTGAGCTACAGGAACACGTCAAGAAAAGGTTTAACAATAAACATTCAGTATATGGACACTATACCATTTGTGCTATAATAATATTATTGTAATTTTGGGATTGAGATTAAAACCATGATATTTTGAGAATGCTACAATTTTATTCCTGTAATATTGCCATGATTCTCAAAAAAACACGTTTATCTTGAATGTTATTCTCCAAACTGTGTTAATTTTTGTTTTGTTTTTTCTGAGATTTTTCTGTATTTAATAGTAATAATAGTATGACCACACAAGGTTTTAGATTTCTTGACCCCACTCCTTTGGATATATCTATCCCCACATCTAATTCCTACAGGAGAAAATGAAATTCCTACTTAAAGAAAATGAAAGAGAAAACACACAAACAAAATGTTTGACATTTTATTCCAACAGTTGTTGTCAGCTTTCCTTAGACATTAGCTCTACTTTTGTGTTTTGATTGTATATCAAGATCTTCCCTGTGTTTGCTTTTCCTCAGACGTTTGCTATAGCAAAGCTTAGCCTGCTAGGCTCAGCGTGAGACTCGCACTTGGCAAAGAGACATTGCAAGATGTTTGGGGGGGTAAGTGGGTCATTTTGCAAGTGCAGTGAGAGACAGACGAGATGGCAAAACACTATAAATCAAGTCAGACACTAAGATAACACAATATGGCATCACCACAGGCTGCTGTGTCACACTACTGTTTCCTGGATTGTTCTGTAATTGTACAGATTGCTGATCATGTCAGAAGATGAGAAATAAAGAATACAAAATGGAAACAGTAATGCAGATCAGGGCGTAGAATCTCTGCCATTATTTTAGGCCTCACACTTCAATGGCACTTGCTGTGTGATAGAATGGATGGCTAAAACCATCATTATCTGAATTTGTCTCAGTTTCATATGACTGTTCTGTGCAACTAAAAGTTAACCTCAATATTTCAGAAGAATACAATAACACTAAGATTTTGCCACTCTCAGTTTAGGATGAGAGTTTTGCATGCAACAGGTTGTTTGTGTGTGTGTGTTTGTGTGTGTTATGATCGTTATAGCCCGACACACCAAACTGATGCAGACAAACTAGCACCACGACGGCTGCGTCTGGGTCCAAAGTTGCCCCTACACACCAAACCAATGCTCGACGCCTGGTGGCCAAGTAGCATGTTCTGTGCCGGCATAGGAGGTAATAACTTTACCTTTTCATAGGATGTAATAACTTTCCATATCAGTAGGTAGCTCAGCTGCTAATTCAACATGCTAAATCAGCTGATCAACTTCAGCCGATGGTGCAGAATATGCCAAGAAATTCAGCCAACGTTCAAAAACAAAATCGTCTTATGGCCAGCTGTCAGCTTGTTGTGTTCTGGGCTTAGGTCATAGTGTAACATTTTTGTAATATTTCTGTAGTTACCTAGTAATCAAATTCCCACATTTCTGGTCAGATTTCTGGATGATGGAACTTGAACAGGGGTTGTTAAACTACACTGCTCACAAAAATAGGGGATATTTCAAAATGAAGTGGCAGAGGATCCCACAAGAACTGTTGGACAGTCTGATCCTGTCCATGCCCCATCACTGTCAATGTGTTTTGGCAGTCTTGGGTGACCATACAACGTGTGGCACTCTTGTCCAGTTTGAAATGCTTCTGTTTACCCCCACCAATATGTCACTTGCTATTCAATCCTGATAATTGACTTTGCGTCTCATTTGTATAATTGAACAACTTTCTTTGACTTGTCGTTGGCTTTTCTGATGTTCTTGTTTAATGAAAAAAAACAAATGCTTCTTTTTTTTATCGCTTCATATTCATTTTGAAATAACCCCTAATTTTTGTGAGCAGTGTATTTATGGGGCTGCTATTTAAGCCTTCCTAAAATGTGTGATTAACTCAGCTGTCAATATCATTCTAAGTCGTGGCCTAATGGTTACAGGATCAGACTAAACCAAAGGTTGCAGGTTTGATGCCCACTGCTGGCAGGAATTCCCCCAGTTGCTACTGTGGCACTGCAGTAATTTTTGCCCAGTTCTTTGTGCATGTGTTCACGACTTACAGTGTGTGTGTTCACTTATTTCCAAAGATGTCACTTTCACTGTTATATTCCTTTATGTTTGCTGAAATTACTGGCTACAGTGAGAAAATACATGCAGTTTACATGGAGTTTACATTACATAAGTATTATCCCTCATTCTAGTCAGTGGCAGACATACTGTAGGCCAGTAATATTCAGAACAGACCACTGCCTTTTCTCTCCTCTTTCTCTGTATGCCACTTAAACGCTCTGTTTTAAGGTTAATGATCTCAGAAAAAAAGGAACCAAATATTTCTCCTTTAACACTTTACATTATAACATTTCACACAAAAATTCATACCATTAAATTATTTCACATCCTATTATAAAATCCTGTTATGCCTTCCTCTGAGACTCTAAGCATCTAAGATGGACAGCAGAGTTGCCTAAACTAATAATTTATTACCTCGCAATATTAGCATCAATGCTAAAGCATTTTAGCATCATATTAAATCGTGTTAGCATCATGCTAATCATTTAGTCAGAAAATGTACCTATCTAGTTATCATTATCATTACTTTGTAAAGTATTACGATATTGTTGGTGGATTCTTATTTTACATTGACTGAACCATATTGTGGATGACATGTGGTTTACATATGCCATATAGCAAATAAATACACACGTTCCAAATAAATAGTGGTTTGAATTTAAAATATATACTCTAGGTATGAGTGCAGTAAGGAATCTTTGGAAATCTTTGGAAATATCAGGCTGGCTCTATTTGGGGGGAGGTTCTTTTGTGATTATTGGCAGGACTTTGATGCTGTGGTTTGACTCACCCGCGTCATCCCTAGCAACCACACAACATCCGTGCCAATAATTACAGTAACTGAACCCTTCCCTCACTCTTCCTTTATTTTTCTTCTGGTAAAGTAAAGCTTTTGAGTCTGCACTACAGAAGGTGGTCTTTAATTGTAAAAAATCCTGTGTCTGTATGTTTCCCCTAGACACAGGGAGTGTAGTTTACATGTAATTACAGCTATCTGCATTTATGTTGTTGAAGCAAAAATGGAAAGGTTATTTACTGTAAAAGATTGTTCTCCATTTCATGTGTTTCTTGTTAATTTTTATAATCCACTATATATGTTGTGTTTCATCAGTTCTCTACCAGTTTTTGCTTTAGCCTAGCCTGTTGAGTTGAGTGTTTTGTTGTAGTCTTACTTTCTGATTAATCTTCATGTCTTCACTTTGATCATCTTTACCATTTAAAGCTCACAGTTAGATTTCTCTCTATCCTTCATTCCTCACTACATCAATAACACTCAACTAGTCAAATTAATTCATTTAGTTTCAGTTAGAATTTCTAATGAGCTGTTTTGTTGTCTACTGATTTCTAACACAGTCCCTTTCCAGGAAAGTTGCTTAGCGAACAATAATTTCAGTCATAAAGGACATAATTAAATGAGGAACTTTATATCGCATGCTAAGCTCACAGCAAAACAACATATTTTCTGACAAACATTTAAATCTGACATCAACTTTAAACCCCTCCAACTTTACCACACTATCAGCGTATATCGTCATGCCTTAACAAAGAGCGTGTGTGTCAGGGTAGACCCTGTCTGGCATTAAAGGTGAGTAAACATTACTGTTGTGACTTCTGTATTTTTAGAATGTGTCTTAGTCTTTATGCGAAAGAACACAAAGTGACAGTAAAAAAACAGAAATGTAACAGTTTTGTTATGCTTTGTTATGTTCTGTTATGCTCAGTTTCTGATTGGCTTTCTGATCATTTTGTGCCACGTACGAATCTACCGTGTCTATGTGCGGCTGTCGGTGTTCCCCCCACACGACAAAATTTCTGATTCAACATGTTAAAAATTTACGATTTGCGATTGGAGCGGCCCTGACATGTTTCTGAGCAGATTCAATAACTCATAACACAGCACACACCACAAGAAATTGGATAAGACAATCAGTACAAATATGACGGTGATTAAGACTTTACTAGGATTGTCTTAAGGGTGAAAATTGGCCTAAATTTGTCCTGATTATTATATAGTGTGTGGCAGCCTTTACTGGAATAACATCAAGATTACTAACATATCAAAATACATGTACTTACAGTATATACATAAACAGTACAAAAACTTCAATATTTATATAACTACAACAGTTGATAACAATCATATAGAAATTTTTCACACTGTATTTTCCTTGAGTAAATTACAACCAACCCTCAATCAGAAAAGATATAAGAATCCAATACTTTATAGAACACATGAAGTAAAAACACTACAACTATATTGTGACATGAAAGATAATTTGAATGTCACAATGTGGAACATATTAAAGCCAGTTCAGCAGAGATGTCATTCTTTGTGACATTACCATGCTTCACTTACTATAATAACAAGTAGCTATCAGAATGAATACCGTATTTTAGATAACTGCACACCGGTTTTCTTACGGTTAGGCACATTTTGTGAAAAAAACTTGTCTCTTCCATATTCATCCCATATTTTAACTGCATCGACACTCCATCATGTTCAGGGTTTTTACAAATATATTTCCAATACATTTTGGTCATTTTCAGTCTTTGAAAAAAGCGACTTGGCAGCATATTGTGAAAAAAACTTGCCTCTTCCATATTCATCCCATATTTTAACTGCATCGACACTCCATCGTGTTTTTTTACAAATATATTTCCATTTGTGGCCTTAGCAGCTGGGGCAAAAGCTCTCCATCTACTGACATGACACCTTCTCTATTTTCAACACTACACCTTCTGTCTTTTCCACTTTCCTTTGCTGCTGCCAAACCACATCAGGCCTGTCGTTCTCATGCACACACAGGAGGAATCGTATGATCCTGTACAGGAAATGAATTCAAATGTTGTTTTCTTTAACATAAGGCGTAAAGCTAGCAGGGGGTTGGGGTTGATTTAGGCATAGAAATGAGAGGGGTTGGATTACTGACTTCTCTTTCTAACAGACGGTTGAGTTTGGTGTAGTTTTGCCTCCAATGCACCCTAAGAAGAGGCCACATCTGGTCAACTCTTGTATTTGTGTTGCCTACACACAACCTCAGATGTAGTGGCTTATATACCTAAAGAAATGTAATGAAAAACAATTAAAATTAGATCTCCTTCCTTCATATTTACTGTGCATAAAAATATTTCTTGATATGTACGTGATATATACATGAAGTGAATATGTTTACATTAAACTCCTGAACCAAAATTAAACTGTCCTAGCAGTAGAGGGTCACACCCTCTTTTCCCAATTCACATATTATTATTTCTATATTACTTGCTATATTAGTAAATGTGTATTACATACATTTACATACTTTCTATACTTATATTGGTCACAATCATATGCAGTACTTCAAATGTTTGGTTTGCTCTCTGATGAAGCATCAAGATGCAATTTTATGACACTGTAATACCTTACATGACAAAATGTAGATTCAATCTACGTCCAAAGATATTTACAGTAAAAGCGTACTTTTGTTTCTGAATGATAATGCAAGATGAAAAAGAAAGAAATGGTTACTCATATGGGTGAAGAGCACCCTGGGTGGTCTGCACAAAAGCAAGCCTTGAACAACCCCACATACCATTTTGGATGAACACTCAACATCAGTCCCTGAGCCCACTGATAGGCTCACATCCGAATGGAAATGTATGTATGTATGTATGTATGTATGTATAAATGTATAAATGTATGTATGTCTTTAAAGTTGTAATTCTTTGAATGCTTATATCTAGAAACTGAGAAGTCTGACTAGCATTGTTAAGGTCAAATAGCATTTCCTAATTACCTAAAATCTACATCTTAAATCTTTTCTTTTAAGAGAAAGAAGAATTTTGAAGTAAAATTGATGCTACGCTTTGTTGCCGCTTTGTCAGCCGTCATCTAATTGGAGGGTCTGCGGATGCTTGGAGTGGATATGGAGATATATTCAGCTGGCAGCCTCCTATCAGAGCACTAATTTGCATGAGCATCGTGTCATTTCTGATGCTATTTCACAGATGTCTTAACAGATTATGAGCGTAGAATGAAAAGTGATTTTAACTGTTGTTTCTTGAGATAACAAACACAACATCTGTGCTTATGAAGCAATATATTCTAATTAATAATGGTAAAGAATTTTGTGCTGGGGTTTTTGGCAAGAAGTGCATAGGAAATTTGATTATGCACATAGCATTTTTCAAGATCATAATTCTACATCATAAATATGTTTCAGAATCTTTATCCAAGTAGGTGTAACAACAGTGTCTTTTACACTTGCAATAGTTGACCCAGGGCTATTCTAAACCTTGGATTAAAATAATCCTGTGTTATCTGTTTTACTGCACATAATTTTCATAATCCATTCATGATCTCATGACTCACACTGCACACACAATGTTCTTATTTGCATATTTGTGATGTCAGCATGATGTCATGATTGGATAAACAGAGCAATAATAATTTCTTAAAAGTAATTATTGTCTTGTGCTTCCACATCAGTGAGAAAACAAGTAAGTCCTTCTGGTAAATTTTCCTACCAGGCCGAAACAGCAAAATGTTATTTCGCATGTTATTGAGTTTAGAATTGTTTTAATGGAAAAGTATAGTTCAGTATTTTTCAATTTTTATTTCTTATTTGTGTTTTTTTTTTAAAACCAAATTACTTATTCTATTGTTTAAACCCTCAATTTACCCATAACAAATGAGTGCTACTTTCACAATCAATTTGTCACTCATAAGCAAATAAAACTGAAGTATGCAAACTTATTTGTATACTTCATTATAACATTATTAACATTTTGAAAAGCCAGCAGTGCAAGTTGCCATTTTTTCCTGAAACAAAATGCATAAAAGTCATAGTTTGTATATTCAATGGCTACTTTAAAAAGGTGTCAGTCTTTAAATTATCCAAGTCCCCAAGCAGTTCCTGAAACGCATCCTTTCATTAAGTACTCTTAAGGTGCCTTTATGACTTACTTATGTAGAGTTTAAACATTACATTTCATTTACCTGCTCAGAACCTTAACCACTAGCTAACCTATGCTTGCTGATTTGGTTTATTAATACAGCATGTGACAGCACAAGAAACTTGAAAAGACACTGAAAACACACTGAGAATGAAGGAATGATACGGCCATATTACTTATTGTCAAACTAAAAAACAATGCTGAAACCCAGATGCAGATCTGATCTGTCCTCCGCTGTGTTTAAAAAACTGATCTGTGTTTTTATTCATCAGCACTGCCTCAGATTTGACTAATTCTGTTTGTTCTCCTGTTGAACAGCCGGGTGAGCAAAACCAGTTGGACACCACCCGCCTGCTCTCATCCTCTGACTGGCAGATGTTCACAAAACAGCATGATGCAGACACATCTCAGCATTCTTCTCATTACTCATTCCACCAGCAGATATATTTCTGAGATTTCAGACTGGTTGTAATGCGTCACAGCTTGATCTAAGCATGTTCTGTTTCCTGAAGCGAACTTGAAGCTATTAGAACATATTTGTATGCTACGTTTCTGTCAGAGAATGTTATTTAAAATCTTTCAAATAACACAGGCACATTGAATTATATTGGATTATTAATTTATGTGTAAAATATCAACAGTATGTCACTCGGAATACTTGAATCCTAGATGACAGCATAATTATGCTGCATAGTTTTTTGGAACAGAATTCACACGTCTGTTATGTCTTAAAATGATGAATATATAATATATGCAAAGTTTCAACATACTGGTACTCTGACTGGCCAGCAGATATCTTGAACATGTTACGATTGGCCGAATATCTCAAGCATGTGGCGGAAATGTTACGCCCCATACCATAATTGCCGAAACCATTATAAAGACACTTTAAAACCTCACCAGTTTTACTACATTACTTTAAGCCTCAGTCAGATCTAGAAAAAGCAAATGACCAAAGAATACTGTCTGTAAACATAAATCCATCTGCACTTTTGATTGTAACGACAACAAACAATATGCATTACTCTACAATGGCCAAAACGCCGCATTTGAACAGTCAATAGCACGTACTTAAAAAGTAATTTACAAACTCTGATTCAGAAACGTCAGATGGTCGTAGCAAAGTCGCACGTCAAGGAAAGCCAGTCATCTGTAGAGTAAATAAAGTCCCTTGTTCACTGCTCAAGAGAGCACCACCAGCTTATCAGTGGAAAACTCTGTAGCTGGTGATAGTTGAATTGCTTCCCACAGTAAGTCTTTTGGACCTTTGGGCCCATCATAAGCGGCAACACTACGATAACTGAAGCCATGCCTTCTTTCTTTGCCTATACATTTAGGCAGCATTATTCAAATATTTCCACACTGTGACATCAGAATGTGACGAGGAGTCAACCGAGGTGTTTTCAGAAGGCCTGGATCAACCTTTTCTTTTAGTTAAAATAAATCATTTTGTGGGAGACCTTGAGCTTTGTAACTCTACAGATCTTTTGCAGCTGTTTGTGCATGTATAACACACTAAAGGAAAATATGAAAACACATCAAATTACCCCCTTAAACATTACATTTATTCATTTGGCAGATGCTTTTATCCAAAGCGACTTACAGTGAATTCAAGGTATACATTTTTTTACCAATACTTGTGTTCCCTGGGATCAAACCCACAACCTTTGCACAGCTAACGCAATGCTCTACCAGCTGAGCTACAGGAACACCTTAAACACCAACACACCATAAGGACTGTCTTTATAGAACTGTCTATATACTGTATAACGCAATAAATCAGAAAAATATTTAGTGGGCAGAGATAGTGTGTCTGCTGGGCATTTTCTTACCAGATCATTAACTTTTTTGAACATATGGTGTGGTGGCACACCAGCGCTTAGCAACAGAAGAGAAAGATCTCAAGTGCTTATCTCTCCATGTGCACAAAACCTCTCTCTGGACTCATAATCACTTCATAACAGTATAACCAGAATTCACACCAGACAAGGTGAGTTACAGAAGTCTGAGGCAGTGACATTTCAAAGTCATTGTGAAACTGGTTTCAGCAAGAGAGATACAATATGAGACATTGAATTAGCAATGCTTGTGCTGGTTCATGGCCTCAGGATATGATGAGGAACATGTTTTCTCTATATTTTGGTATATTTGGAACACTTCAGAATGTCATTAAAGTCCCCTGTTTTTCTAGGTTAAAAAAACATCTTTAATGGATAATTTCCCCATTTTCAAGAGTAAAGAACTTTCTTGTAGTTCAGATCAATAAGAGAAAGCATTTTTTGAAGATGAAACAAGCAAACAAGCTTGATCAAGTCTGAATTGCTTTCAGCCTTTGTTTGAACAAAAAAAAGAACAAATATTTTACATTATTAAAAAAAGCAAATTATGTTTGCATTACACTCATCTCTATATTTAAAGGTTACATTTGTTGGATGTCCCAGTAGTATTTGGACAATTACTGTATGTTCCCAGCATGCATTGCAGCATAAAAATAAAGGCATTTTTTAGTTTACTTATTGCTGGTATAAATTGTGGCTGTTCTCACATGTAGTTTATTTAATGTTTTACAAATACAGCAAAATTTGTTTCCATTTTCAAAGGGTTGTAGGGGTGTGGCACATTTACATATGCGTGTTTAGGGTTTGCCACGTACAAGCTGATGCTAGGAGTGCTGTGGGGTTATAAACCTGTCGTCTTTAAATTAAACCAGGGGGACTGGTGACACAGTGTCTGACATCCAAAGATTTATTGATCTCTGGGGTGCTTTATACTCCTAGAATTTGAAATATCTGCAGCAGAGGGAATGAAAAGCCATATTTACTTAGGTGCACTTTTAATCCCCTATTAACAGCCATATGTTCACCCCATATACGCATATTGCGTGTGGAGTTTACTGTCCTGCTGAAAGAAAGCAAATATGGGACTATTCAGGACTATTCTCATGAGAGAGGATGGAAGTAGTTATCACAGTAAGAGGGGATGGGACTTGTTTCAAATGCTCTCAAAATCAGTAGAATTTTTTTTACACTATTACACCTACGATTCCAACAGGTCTTCAGTCCCAAGCTGCTAAAGCTTGTACAGGAGTCGAAACAGGGATGGCGGTATGTAAATTGGTAGGAAAAAAATAGAATTTTACAACTTAATTTAACAAAATTAATCAGTTTTCAGGATAAATTTTTAAAGCAGTGTTTACTGTACTAAGTGTCATGTTTTTAACATTAACATTTTCAACTAGGTTTTTTGTTACATTTCTAGGTGGCCGATACAAACAGAAGTGTGATGTTTTAAGCATAGAATTAAGTTGAAAAGTGGCCATCAGAAATAAAGCTAATGTTGTTGAAATGTATTATTTAAAAAAAAAACTAATCATTGAGTTTACACTTATAACAATAATCCTACTTTTACAGAAACTGATTTGATGCATAAAATGTTCACAACATTTTCACGTCATGTTTGATCAAATCTGCTTGAAAGAGAGTCTGCTGAAAAGATTTGCTCACGGCATTCACTGAATACAGCAGTTTACAGTATGTTACAATAATACAGTACAGCAATGTGCGGCTATTCAATGTAAGCATAATTGCATCTGAGGAATCTCAAACCATTAAGAACATCACTAAGACAGCTGTCGGATATCATCAGTTACTTTACACCAGGAGGTGTAATTAAAAAGTACACATTAAAACATATACAAAAATTGACAAAAAGTTTAAAAAAAACATGTACCTAAATTCAAAATAAAAATCCCTTTATAAAAATAGTATGATTTATTACTATTTACATATAAATAAAATTCAAGGATATGAAATTAACCTGACATGACAAAGCAGCCAGTCACTAAATACGTTGTCAGAATCAGATCAGCTGCCTCCAAAATCATTGGATCTTATAGAATTTCTGCATGCATTTCTGCACATCTGCTGGAAGCAGGAATGCCTGATAGTAACGTGTCTGAAAGAATTATTTCTAATAGCAGTGGGTCTTAACAATTTGTGTTCTGATAGAGTTTTGTGCTTTAAGTCCTGCTTGGCAGAGCAATAATAAAATGTGGGTTGCTGATAATCCTTTCTGCTAAATACTAAGTGTTGTTCCTCTTTGGTAATCTTTATCTTTTATTTTTTATGAATTAACATAGAAATCTGCTGCATCAGATATGACAATGTTGAGGAAAAAATTGTCACTTTCAAGAAAATGCTGATAAAATTGCTTGTAATTTATTGGAACTCAACAGTATGTTTTGGGGTGTTTTTTGCTGGAATTTTGTATGTCGAGTTTTTTTTTTTCTGGTACAATTGTTTCTTGACACTAATGAATAAATGAGTCTGGGTTTCAAATTAACATCACAAACTGATGAACAGCAAAGCAGAATTTCATGCCATGCAAGATATGATGATCAAATACATCATTTCTATCAAAGCAAACACAGGATGACTTAATGATAGATCTGATTAATGAACTAATGGGTGTGACTTGATTTTTTTTATGCTCTTATGTGAAAGAAAGCATTTGTTTACTTCTTAAAATTGGGTCGTTAAAAACTGTAAATCCTTATGGGGATTTTACTACAGAAGACAAACTATCTATCTTATTAGTATTTGTAGGAATTCATATATATTTGTCTGCCTACCTATCTATCTTTTTGTCTGTCTATCAATCCTACATGTTGAATCACTATATCAAACGGCACACAATACATAATTATTTAAAGCTAGGGTAAGCAATTTTGGAGAGGTTAGCAATAGCAAATGAGTTTAGTAAGCATAAGACCCCACCTTCCCCTCAGATCTCTTTTTAAAACCATGCCTCCTCCAAAACACATGAACACGCACAGCCAATGGTACACAGCCAATCGCTGATGACAGAAAATTGTCTGCACAGGGTCCTTAGTGATATGCAAATACATAGTTTAACAGCCAATTATGACATCCCATCATTGCATTCAGACTGATTTGATAAACATTTTATGGTCCTGTGCCTTCCACAGAAGATATATATAATATATTTAGGTCACTTTACTTAGTGATTGCTATTGGGATGTAAAATGACTTTCAACCAGCATAACAAAAAACGTTTCTGGGAAAAAACTTGCCTACCCTGCCTTTAAATAATACAATAATAATTAATAATGGATAAACCCCATTGTTCTGCATTTGTAAAATGATTTTCATCATCATACAGTATCATCATTGAAATTGTTGTTGTTAAACTTCAATTAAACACTACTTACAACCTTCATATTAGTTCAGCTGATTTACATATTGGAGTGGATGAAAGTATTACAGTCACATTCAACATTTCTAAAGAATGTATCTTTCAGGTAATCATAATAACCTGCAATTGTACCAGGTGTGTATGAGTCTATTATGCACTGTATTTGAGGACCACAGACATTTTGGTAGATCAGTGTATACTGCCTGGCAGAAATAGATTTCTTTCTCCCATTTGTATTAAAGCTTTTACCAGCTTCTATCTCAGTAAGCACACGTGGAAAGTTTACCTGATTAAGCTCTTACTTCAGAGGTTTCATAATGATGTAAACTATGGATTCCTCCAGCTGCCTTCTAAGAAATGTCTCTGTCAACATGGAGCTTTCATGTGCAGTCCCTCCATATGCTCATTTGCCTCAGAATGAACATAATTTCCCATGGGCTTTCGGAAATAAGGTGTAATCCATTAAATTGCAGACATTTTGTTCTCCAGATGATCTATGAGGCTGATTGCAGCTCTTTAGCTGGTTTTCGCATATTTGCCACAAATCGTTCCACTGTGCTTGGAATAATCTTGAATCTTTTTGTATGAACACTTTTTATACAAGCCAGACAATGGCCAAACTACAATATAAATATTTCTTACCTTCCCTGTCCTGTTTATTTTTGCGATGTCATCTTAGATTAAGAGGTGGTACAGCTTTTGAAATCAAGCTGTTGCCCGTGGACTTTTTTTCCATTATATAAAAATAGGCTGAAATAAATGTAATTTAGCCTGTCTCCATGAAATGCTAGCTACTTGTGAGTGTGTTGTCCCATGGTGTGGTGTAGCAGTTAAAGTTCAGGGCTGATAACTGGAAGGTTGCTGAAGCAAGCCTAAAAGAAATGAGCCTTGAGTTATCACCATTGTGCCCTTGAGCTAGACACTTAACCTCAGCTTGCTCCATACAATTATCCCCGTGAAAGTCCCTCTGGATGTAACGTGTCTGCTAACTTCTGTCTTTACTTTATTAATGTTTTATTTTTAATGAAAAATGTATTTAGCTGTCTTCCACATTTCCGCGATTCTGTTACTTGATGCTTATTCCCCTCATAAAAACAAATGGGTTTCCTTGAAATAATTTGTGCTGTTCTTTTCTCTTTGGTTTTTACAAACATTCACTGCATGTGCAAAGCTTAGATAAACTGTAAGAAGATCAAATTTTACTTAATTTATATGTTCTTCAGAAGGTCATATGGCTTGCTACTACATATTTACATGTAAATTCATGAAACCAGTCTACTGATCGATAAGACAAGATATACACTACATATGAGAAGCTACACTTACAAGTAGCCTGAGATGTAACATGTTTATCAAAGACTTACTGGAAGAACTACAAAATTTGCAAAAGGCAATGTTTCATTCTTTTACATTTCAAGCATTCAAAATATGCTGGTGCAAATGTTTAATTGTTGTCCCTCACACACACACTTGCTTACACACAAAAACGCTTGTCACATGGGATAGAAAAATTAACAAACCATATTGGGCTGCAGCAGATTACTATCAAAGTGAAAATCAGGCTTATTTGATTTGCAAAGCAGGAAGTTTTACAACATCATTAAATACCAGTCGTGACATACTTTGGGTTTACAATACTTGCAGCATAGTTCTTAACGAATTGACGTGCATATAAAATTGTCATAATGCTTTGCCATATGGCATTAGATTGCGTTTGCTGGTTTTGACAGCAAAGTTATTTTTCTGATAGCTTCCTGTATTGTTAAACTTCTACCTTACTGCCTAGTAATATGGTAGTGTTTAACTTCTACCACTGCTGTACCTTTAAACCTATTCATGATATTTAAAAGGTTTGTTATATAAATTCTATCCCTGAAAACCAAATGCAGTAATTTTATTATATCTAAGCAAACATATTAACAAGAAATATAATTAATATTACAAACACAAATAGTCAACTTACATATTCGATTCAAGTCTGTGCATTTAAGGGATTAAATTCTAAGCTAAACTGTTCAATTTACTCACAAAATTCTTCAGTCAAATATTTTTGTGTATTGATCACTAAACTGTATAACTTCCTGTTGTCCCAGAGAACCAGTTTTTCTACTGTGCAGTTTGTTTTTTAAACTCGCATATTAGCATTTTTAACTCTTTTTTTATCTTTTTCAGGGTGATACAAGGCCTCTTTGCCTCATGGTTGTGTCTCAAATGAATGACTTGCTTGCTGCACGTTACGAATTATTATATTGTTCAACACTTTGTCATGGGTGGAATTTGAAATATTCCTCTGTTGTGCAAATGTCTTTTAGATAAAAGTGTAAAGTCTGTTCTGTTTGCTGTCATTAGTCCCTGCTAAGCCATGATATTAGACAACTACAGACTCCCACTTCAGACTCCCAACTTGCATACTTGTTGTTGCTGAATGGAGCAATTCAGCTCCATTTACACGCTTCCAATCTCCTGAGTACCAATCAGCTACAATCTCATGGTGTTGTTGTTCCTACAGAGCTACCAGCCTGGCAACTTAACCAGCACCTGCATTAGCAAAAGAGGAAAAGACCCATATTATTTAAGTTAGGTTTACATCCTGTGTTTATACTGCTTTACTTATACATGCTTCATCACCGATGTTTCTATCTTGCCTGTATATAAACTAACATTTGTGGATATTCCTCTGTGCAGTCTTCTTCTGTGCTAACAAAAAAGTACTATTAAGGGTAGACCAACAATAATAAGAGGTAATACATTTAATATATAGAAAATACTCTTGTTACGGTATTATTGTACGTATTTTTGAAGCATTTAAAAATTGACTCTCATTTCAGAAAACCTTGGTACTGACACACATATGGGTAAAGTTCTCCTATAAAAGTTGGTCTAGCAGAGTGAATGTTTCTGATGCTAAAGAGAAGCAGGGAATGGATAACTCAGACATTAATGAACTAATACTTCTCATAGCACTCATTGTTCTACTTTTAAATGGCTTGTAGTGAGAAATAATGTTTAATTTCCATTAATTGCTCGACAAAACTAAATTGTGGAAGTGAAGACGGTTTCCAAATCCAATTTTAAACTGTTTTCCAATATTTCTCCTCTGCGATATTCTGTCTTTTATTATTTAGACAAAATGTATCCATATACCGCGAAACAGCTCTTGATTATAATAAGCTTATTCAAAATTACTTTATTAAAAAGCAATCACTTCAAATGCAGTCTTAAAAATAGTGTTTAAAGAAAGCAGTTTTTATGAAGCATCTGTTTATCTGAGAACTCATCTTGTTTCTGCTGAACTTCTCACACAGATCGGCAAACGTATTGCTGATTTCTTATGCATGAGGATGGCTGTGGCAATCTGTGAGACTCATCTCTTACAGGCGGTCCGTGTGGATGAGTCTGGCTTTCTGCCATGGCTCTGACAGGATTTGATATAAAGCTGATGGCCGCTTTAGTCAGGTGGCTTTGGGAAAAGCTGTTCAGGCTCCCAGGGGAAAGAAGGAATGAGATGTGTGTCTGTCTTAACCAAAAGCTGTTTTGCTGTTTCTTTGTACATTTACTGTGGAATATAAAAAGTTATAAGTTATAAGTTTACACTTATATGTTCATATATGTATGTGGTTTGAGTGTGGTTTGTGTAATATAAGACTTAGAATGTATTCAGAAAAAAAAAATGTAGGGAATTCATTAAGGAAAAAACTGCACTTGCAGATAGTATCGTTTATTACCACAGTTATTTTTACCCAGGTCATTAAAGAAATAACTTAAATCAAGATATACCCCCCCATCTGTCTAAGTAAAGTGCACAGTGTAATTTCCGTCTTGCACACTGGTGTTAAGTTGTAGAGGATGCAGCAGACTGATTTGGTGTATAGTGCTGGTTCAGTGGTCAGGAACCATGAGCAACACATGGGCTCTTTGGCAAAAATCATGTGGCTCGCATAAGTGTCAACATACACGAGTAATTTTGCACAGCTAAGCACTGTTGGGTGCCATGTATCTGGTGACATAATACATGAAAAAAAATGGTTTTATACTACTCAAGTGGAAATTCAAAGGAAAAAAATATTATTTTTGTTTCTTATGTGTTTGTTTTCTATGGACCAATTGTTATAGAACTGTTATTGAAAAAATATGTTTTTATAATTGTAATCATTTCATTTTGGTAATATCTTTTCAGAAGTAAGACCAACATAAATAGTGAAAAGCCAAAATATTAAATGCCACTGATAAAAAAAGGGGTAAGAATGACATTATCACATGGAACGTTGAGCCTTATTAGAGAAAAATGCCAGCATCATCATTTTATAATAGTCCGAACCTCCAAATCCAATGATCAAAAAAGTGCATATTAAAATAACTAATATTAAAGGCATTAATTCATTTTTCCCTTGACTTTTATTGTACGGAAAAGTAAGTTCTTTAAAATATCTTTACACAGAGCACCCTAAGGTTAATCTAATAAATACCAAGGACACTATGATGTATTCAAATTGACTGTGACTGTGGTATCAAGTCTACCTGCTCTGTGCTGAACATATCTTGACTTTAAAGTTGCATGAACTCAACTACCATCATTTTAACAGTAACAATAATTCTTTCTTATATAACTATTGCTTATAACTATTAACTATTGCTGAAGCTCTGATGCTGATACTCATTCACTAAGCCAATCATGCAATCTAATTATTCTAATGCTTCCTGGCACTCATTAGTCAGTTATGAATAAAAGTCAATAGAGCATTTCAGACTGGATAAATGAATATAGCTGTCTGGTGTAGCTGTGCTTTCAGCTGTCTGACAGACTTATCTGCACTGTTTGACAGTTTACACATCTAAAATGTTGATCTGGCTGAAAATTACTGTTTTTTCCAGAAGTCTCCGGGAAGAGATAAATGACATCTTTGTTTCATATTCATTTTATCTTTACATTATAGGATGCATTAAATGACTGCTGATATGGAAGTTGCTACCAATAAAGATAACATTTACAAGTAGATGTTCATTTTGAGTATTTATTTCCCTTGTGCAGAACCAGCATTGTAGTTTGACTTGGTTAATTTGTTTATTTTTGTAAAGGTGATAAAGATCTTGCTTCAAAGCAGCTTTACATATAATGAAAATTAAACACAGAAAACTGAATACATGGTATTATTGCAAATTGTTATTGTTTATTATGCAATGTTTATTAATAAAACCAATTTGTAGTTGGTTCATGAATAAAAGTTGACTGAACTGATGAAAACTTTCACACATTTGGAGCATTTGAATAAATGGACGTGCATTAGAAATATCTGTTATTGTGTGCAAAGGCTCGTACCTCTCTCGGTGGTCTATGAGACAGGGCTATAAGAGATTTGCAATAATATCATAAAATACCTTAACATTACACAATGAAAGAGAACTGGAGACAAAGAACTAGCTAAATAATAGAGTCTTGAGGACTGTAATTAGGTCATTATGCTAGAGGCAATATTAACAATTTGCAAAACCCTTAGCCAATTTAAATGTCAGCAATCTCCCAGTAAGCAATCCAACAGGGCGACAGTGGCAAGGAACCAAAACCCCAATTGTCATGACCCTTGTCTGATCAGCTCAGGGCTTTGTTTGTCTTTGTGAACTGTTCAATGTTTTTTGTTGTGTTTTGAGTCTCGTTGTGTGTTGTGTCTCGTCTTCCCGGCCCTATTATTTCCTCGTTAGCTCGTTTCCTTATTACTCATTCTCCCCACTTGTTCTCCCTCGTAAATTCCCCTTTATCGGTCTTCTCATTTTTGCTGTCTTGTGTTGGATTGTTTTGCTCTCGCAACTGGTCCTGACCTCCAGTTTTGGCTGCGTTTAGCATTTGGACTCTTGGCTTGTTTTTGTACTTTATTGTTTTTCTTTCTTTGTTAGTTTTTGCAACCCCTGCTTCTGTCGCCGTATTTTCCCTCAGTGCCCACCATCTTCTCGCCCTTTACCAGTTTCCTCAGTCATCCCCCCAACCCTGCTGCCCAGCAGGCAAACCCTGTTTGCCTGTTATTTACCAATAAACCAATTATTTAGTTCAATATGAAGAATGACCCCTAACCTATGAGAGGAAAAATGGGTGGAGTATGAGAAAATCATCCTGGGCACATTCTGTTTCTGTCCTTTGTTTGAAGCACAGGAAGTGGTGGAATAGACTGAGTAGGCTCTGGAGGTCAGTCATGAAAAATGCACCTCAGCACCTGAACTCTGTTTTTGAACCATAAGATCAAGAGTGATCCTCAGAGGAGTTGGTTCGAGAAGCCTCAAGTCAATGTGCTTTTGTGTGTCTCTGTGAGACATAGGGGAGTCATAAACCAAACAAAAGCATGTGCCCTTGGTAGCCTGACCAGCGGCAATATAGGACTTGCTAACAACTGCTGACATATTAGCCAAGGCTTAGATGGCAGAGTGGGACGTTGATTCTCAAGCGTTGACCAAAGATGGAAAGAGATTTTGGTCACGTTTCTTCAACCACCTGCTTCACAACTTACCCCTGCTAACGCAATGTGCTACCCACTGAGCTACAGGAACAGGGAAATATGAAATAAACAACATGCAATCTGGAGAGGGAGAAATCGGAGGATTGACAGCACAAACTCATCCTGTTGAGACATCAGCCAATGAATTGCTGTGATTCTTCGAACATTGTCACAATGGGGGTGGAATGACAGTGTCAGCTATTGAAACAGTGCGGATTGAATCATACATCTGCATTTGTATTATTCTGCTTTTGTACTGGAAATTGTAATTATGTTATTTATGCCATAAATCCACATTTTTAATAAATTATCTCACAGTAAATACATGGCCTGTATGTGATGAGAAGGTGTTTATTTACTTTAAACTCATGTTATGGTGCTCTTAGTTATTGTAAATGGTTATAATTTCTCTTTATACTGTATGTCAATGTTTTTAATGAGTCTACCTTTAAAATTGTTTCCCTGTTTAAATTTAATATTCAACTTTATTTGAAATATTTTCTTTTTTCACTTTATATCAAGGGTCTAAAAGCAGTTATTCTGTAGATATTTTTAGATAACATTAAAAACACATTTGACAAAACATTTGCTTAGTTCTAGCATTTCTCTTTTCATTATGGTGTTTTTACAACATTTTGTGGTGCGAAGTTTCAAGTAGCTACAAAAATACTGAGGTGAGAACAATTTATTACTCTAATTTGACAGTTTTATTCAACACATGCACACACTGTGGCAAAAGTTGGCTTTAAACCATTTTTTCTTCCACAAGGAACAGAGAAGGACAGTCTAATCCACCTCTGGGAAAGAAATGCTTGTCTTGCTACAAATGATAAATGAAGGAACACAGCTAAAACCTCATAAGTGATAAACTAACCTAAGCATGTACAGATATAGCCAGTTATTCAGAACAGGCCACTGTGCCACATCATCACATGCTGAAATGTGTTTATAGTTACACAAGCCAGTTACACAACCTGAGAATGAACACATATAGTTACTGAGTTCTGTGCAAACGACCCAAGAGACATAAGAATCAGCATAGCAACAAAAGTAGCTAGTTAATATGTAATAATTTTTTCATACTTTATTTGCTTTATCATGGGGAAATTCTAGATAAATATTTTGAATGGATAAACAAACATTCAAAAGGTGAAATTGTGAATGGCGATTGATTGGTGTATGACATCAGAGCGATTCTAGGGCTGACCAATCCAAACGCTTTTAAATCGCTTTGCAGGACTTTGAGGTCATACACCAATCAGTCTGCACAAACACGCTTGAAGTCAAACACACTTTCTGGGTGCTTTGCAATAATCAAATAAATATAGACAGACATTTGTGGAAACCAAATTTGTACAAGATTTTATTCAAAGCGTATTCAAATCACACAACTCCTGATTTGAATTTTACATTTTTATTTAAATTTTGTAATATTTTCTATGTCCAACAACAGCTGTGCTGAATGAACATACTAGTTAAAAAAAAAGGTATCTCAAGTGTTGATTGGTGCATTTGAATATGTAAAGAACTAAAATGATGTTTTGGGAAATGATTTAAAACCCATGTTTTAGTTTACATGTTTTAATATAGAATTTAAGAAGTACCAGCAGACAGGAGTAAATTCTAAAATTGCATTTTGTGGCTCATAATGTGGTCCATGCCATTTCAGTTTATTTAAAGACATACAAACAGATTACATTGTCAAAAGTGCTTAATGCTAAACCATTTGTAAACCATTTACCCCTTCTTTTCATAATGCAGTATGACATTTTAAATTTTCGTGAACGCCAACAAAATGTCCAAGAAATTGTCATAAATCATTCTCTCCAAGGTCAGTGTTTTATTGTGCTCTGTTAACCGTTTAAATATTTAAAATAGATTTCTAAACAGAAATAATTACCACAACCCTAATGGCTTACGTTACTGCCATTCTGAAAGAAAATGGTCATGTTGAGTTAGAATCGTGTGCATTTGTTCCAAGCTAATGAATTGAGTCAGTTGTGATTCATTTAGGCTCTCTCAGTAAAGTCTTCTGCCTTGATTACTGTAGCGATTAGCATCTTGGAGACAGCTCCCCTATTTTAGAAGAAACGATGAAATCTAACTAAATGATTCAGCGTTTTTTTAACAAACAAACCATAAATGCTTTGGTCACTTAAACAATAAATTAAAACAACTAAATCTAACTAAATTTGGACTTAGCTATTTGGACTTAGTGTAAATAGACACTGAATAAATAAACTGATTAAAAAAGGTACTTTGATTAAAGTATATTGTGATTAACAGTGTACAACAAGTCAGTCTGTTTAATTAAGCTTAAACTGCCTAATTATTAGACGATGGTTATAGTTGGCCATTGTATCCATATTAAATTCAATTTGGGATTGAATGCCAACTGCAAGCCAGACCCATTGCCAAACATTAGTGCCTGACCTCACTAATAGTCTTGTGTTAAGAGTGGGAGAAAATACCTGCAGCAATGTTCCGGCATAGAGCATTCCCAAAAGAGTTACAGAAGGGAGGACCGGCTCTCTAATAATGGCCTTGAAATGATGTTTAACAAGACGAGCATTATATAGAGTGTCCACATGCCCAGAGGAAAATTTTATTGCTGAAAACTTGCTGTTCATAGCTCAGGAGACTTTATAGAGGTCTCAGTTTTAGTGTTTCATTTCAATATCACATTTGTCCAAGATGTTGCTCCTAAAATTGCTTAGAAAAATACACACAAATGAGACAAACGTTGACAAAAGAGGATGAAACTATAATCAATATTATAATCTAATATAACTATAATCTATATAATCTTCCATCCATATTTCTGGAGGTCCACAGACCTACAGAGATTAGTTCCAACAACACACCTGCCTGGATCCCAACAACAGACCTTGCTTAGCTGGTTCAGATGTGCTTAACTGAGGATAGACCTAAACTCTGAAGGTCTGTGGACTTCGTTGGAAATCACTTATATAAATTGTATAGCTAAAATGCATTGATCTCTACAACTCAACAAACTACATTGCAAATCTACATCGCAAGCCCTCGGGACTCTTTCCATATGCATTTGGAATCATGTTCTGCACTAAAAGTCAATGCAAGTATCTAAATTATATATACATAGAATAGCCGCGGTAAGTTGTCCCCCTTGACTACTGGTGATTCTACTGATGGTTAAATCAAAAATGCTTAACTGATTTAACTATGTATGGACTTAACGTCCCCTCTTCAATTGTATGTGTTGAACGTATGTATGTTTATGTCTGGTTAGATGTTATATGTTTTCCACTTAGGGTAGTTTAATAATCAGGTACTACAAAATATGTATATTTAATGATAATTATGTGTTTTCCTTTGAGCTAAATCAACTATTCCCTCAATTAAATAATATTTTAAATAACACTGTTTCATTTATTTGACCCCAACACTCTACAAGAAATAAATGTGAGATTTATGGATTTTTTTCTCAGGAAAAAGAAACACTGAAGACTTAAGCAAAAGTTTCCATTTTCTCTCTGTTTAATCTCATTGTCTCGGAGAAACAACTGAGATAGAAAAAACATTTTGCTATGAAGCCTGTATGAAAAATATTATTTAGAACAAACTGGAGCTCAAACTCCAGTTTTTTTCACCCTGAGAGACCCTTATCTTCACGTCCTTAAATGTATTTATAATAATTTATTTGATTTAATAATAATAATAAATTACTCTTACCAGTAATTCATTATGATATGGATAGCACCTCCTTCCATTCTGGTAAATGTTTCACAATAGCATCTTTGAAAAGACTGTAATCCCCCCTTTCATCAGCCTTTTCGGGTCTGATGTTCAGATCCAATTAAATGTTTTTCTCAGTGGAAAAGGAAGTGTTTCTGATTAGAATAGTGCTCCACTGTAAAATCTCTATTAAGGCTTAAATGTTCTCATCTTAGTTCCAGACATGAAATTAATCATTTCTTTTAATTCTTTTAATGGTTGCGGTAATAGCATGTGCTTTAATTAGGCTAATAATAATCATTTACTGTGTTCACTTACTCTTCCAAACAACATTCAGAATGGATGTGGATCAGTCAAGCTCAGGAAACAAATTTTGAGTTGTAGCTTTGAATTGTACATGCCTTGCACTCATTTTGTCCAATCAAATGCTCTCTAGAACAAAACTTCACCAAAAAAGACACATGCCCTTTGATTTACATTTATTCATTTGGCAGACACTTTTATTCAAAGTGACTTACAGTAAATTCAAGGTATACTTTTTTTTTGTTTATTAGTACTTGTGTTCCCTGGGATCGAACCCACAACCTTTGCTCTGGTAACACAATGCTCTACCAGTTGAGCTACAAGAACACTTTCCCCTTTGAACACTGTATGTCAACATGGGAAAAAACTGTGTCCATTAAATGGGGTCTTTAAGGGATTACTTTTTC
>JAZGTK010003185.1:0-28278 GCA_036877625.1 Ambastaia sidthimunki | reverse complement strand
TAAGACTATAATTGGGGTGTACTCATTTTATATATATATACATACATACACATAGAAATATATAAATATTTACATGCATACACATATACACACATGTACACATGAAAAAGAGTTGCAGATTGATATAATTATTAAATGATGCTATTATTAAGTGATACTTGTTACAGAGTTTCCTAGGTGAGATGTCTAAGCTAGTGTCAGCAGACTCCCTGTAAGCAAGCCAACAGGGCGACAGTGGCAAGGAACAAAAACTCCAGAGATTAATAAATGGAGAAAAAAACCTTGTGAGAAACCAGGCTAGACAGGGAGGGCCAGTTCTCCTCTGGCATGTTAAAGCTGCAGTCCATAACCATGACTATGACTGGTTAAAAGGAAAGCTGAATGATTAAGTGACAGAGTTGTCAACGATGGGAGTCCATGAAATTTGATGGTTATAAAATACAAGAAATTATGTAAAAGGCGGTAATAGCATAAAGTTACTGATAGCAGCTCTACCAACAATCTGCTGTTACATGACGGACTGTATGCTGATGTTTAAGAAAATGCAGATGGTGGTTTTAAATAGAATCAAATAGAAACCCATATTCAAAAAGCAGATTTGCAATAAATAGAGTAAAATGTATGACCAACACTGTGAGTGGGCCAGACTGTGGCTGTAGATCTTCTGAAATGCCTGGAGCAGGGACCACATCTAGGAGGAACTGGAGACCGGAATGGCCCGACGAAGACTGGATCCATTTTGGAGCAGGTTGATCTAACGCTCCCCCGGGAGAAAGCCCCAAAACAGAGAATAATTAGCAAAGCTATTCATAATATTAGAAGCTGTTCATAATATTAGAAGCATAAATCAACTTTTTCAGAGGTAAAGATGGATTAGTTGAATTATGAAAAGGCTAAAGAGGTGCGTTTTTAGTTATGATTTAAACTGCAAAAGCGTGTCTAAGCCCCAAACAGTATCTGGAAGATCATTCCAGAGTTTAGGAGCCAAGTGTGAAAAAGCTCTGCCACCTTTAGTTAACTTATTGATTCTAGGCACAACCAGCAGTTCAGAGTTTTGAGAGCATAAAGCCTGTATTGGTGTGTAGCGAGAGAGAAGATCTGTGAGGTATTTAGGGACTATCCCATTTAAAGCTTTATAGGTTAGCAGTAGTATCTTGTAATGCGGAAATTGACAGGCAGCCAGTGTAAGGATTGAAAAGTAATCCCTTAACACAAACACATATTTATTTTTGAGGAGGGTCTCAGGAAGGGGTCCAAATATGTTAAAGACATTCCTGACACCATCACTTCACGTCCTTATACCACCCCGGCCAATAAAAACGACCCCTCACCTTTTTTTGTAGCTTTTGCACTCACAAATGAGCTCCAGTAGTTATATTATGCAACAGCCTCAACATTTCTGACACCATAGACTGGGGAATAATAACTTGATTTTTTGTACTCAGACCGGTTTTTGGAGGCAACACCCTCACCAATCTCTGCCCCTGAACCTCTATCTGCTCCCAGATCAAGGCATACTTCTTAAGAGATGGGTAGGTGTTCATAACTTCCTGTCTGTTACCTTTTTGAGTCTTCAATTTTAACATCAAAGTCAACTCTGGATCACTATGCTAAGCTCTTGTCAAATCATTCTTTCTCAAAATGTTTCCCGAAAACTATAATATCGTCAAAGTAAACTAAACACACGGACCACTGCAAATCTGCCAAGATCAAATCCGCCAAGATCAAATCCATACGCCTTTGAAACATACTTGGAGTACTGAACAACTCAAAAGGAAGAACATTCAATTCAAAAAGCCCCTGTCTTGTTATAAAGGCTGTTTTAGGGCAATCTTTAGGGTCTACTTCGACCTGCCAGTAACCACTAGCTAAGTCTAGAGTAGAGAACCACTGTGCATGAGTTAGACTATCTAATGCATCATCAATACATGCAGAAGGATATGCTTTCTAATGACATCATTTAACTTACTCTTAACTTACTTACTAAATAGTCAACACAGAACCTCAGTGCCCCATCTTTCTTTCTCACCGGAACAACAGGGGCAGCCCAAGGACTACAGGATGGTGGTATGATACCCCTTTCCTGCATCTGCTTCACATGATCTGCCACCTCCTGCTGCAAATGAAGTGGTATCCGGCGAGGAGCCAATTTAATGGGCTTTGCCTCCCCAGTATTAATTTGATGGAAGGTCCTATGGGTCTGTCCTAAATCAGTGTCACTTTTGGTAAAAACAGAGATAGTTATTTAATAACTCATGAACAGCTTGTAACTGTGTCGGTTCCAGGCCTCTATTATTTAGCCCCAGATTTTGCAACAGCACTTTAGCTGTCCATGGCTGCTCCACCGAATCTTTATATGAACCTAGAGTGTTAACTGCACTATCCCCTATCTGAACATCAGTACACAAAGTTCCAATAGTCGTCCCTTTTCTTAGCGTAAGTTCCTCACTTGTCACATTAATAACCCTTAGTGGCAACACTCCCTGTTCCACCCTACATAATACACGGGCCACCAGAACATCAGTAACAAATCTATCCAGCATTCCTTCCATGCACTCTAACCCCACTCCTTTAACACTACCAGGAATTATAATCTCAGTTCTCAGGGGCACAATCACATCCTGCCTTACTGATACAGTCCTAGTCTTGTTGTACACATTACCCAAATGTAGGGGTAGGCTCTTCCCCAATAAAGTAAAGCACGATGCACTCAAGTCAACTACTACACCAAACTTCCTCAAGAAGTTGGTGCCTAAAATTATCTCAGGCAAAGGTATGTCAGCTACTAAGAAGTCTGTGGCCAAAGCCAACACCTCTATCTGGCACACAGTCGACCACTTTCCTATAATATTAATTTGTCCCCCATCAGCTACAGACACCTTCCCAAAATAGGGCACTAATTCAGAGCCCCCATTTGTTGCTATCTAACAGCAACCACTCTAGCTGATAAAAACATCCCTACACCCTGTTCACTACAAGAAACTCTAATTTGCAGGTCAGTCGTATAATCAGGGAGGGGGGCAAGTATTTGGCCTTCTTTACTCGCCCCCTCTATTTTCCCTGCACATAAGGACATTCTTTTCTCAAATGACAATCACAACCACACTCCCAACATACATCGCCACGACCCTTCTGGCCCCGACTAAACCCCTGTAATTCAGAATGAGAAGGAGCCCTAAAAGAAGAGACATAAGCCTGAGCCTTAGTAAGATTTTGAACTGTCACCTGTAAAGTTCTGACTTCCTGGAACAAGCTCTCTACTGTTTCAAGCAATATAGCCATTTCGGTGTCATTAGGATTATTATTAGACACTCCACGCACCTTCAATTCAGGTGTAGTCTGACTACTCTCTAGCTCTCGAATAAACTCCAATTTAGAAGCCAAATTTATAGCTGCCTCTAATGTAGTTGGTCTAGCACTACGGAGCTGTATTCGCAGCTCACCAGTCCCAACATGTGCAATAAAATGCTTACGTGCTAGTAAATCTTGCGTATCACAGTTATCAACTGGATAAGATTTGGCTACTAGTCTCCTGAAAGCATTACCAAACTCACTTGTGCTTTTCCCTGGCAATCGTCGCCTAGCTGACAAACTTGCACGGTTCCAATCCTCACTTTCGCAAGGGTCAAAACACTTGCTTAAAGCTTCTTTCAGTTTGTCATAACTACTGCGGTCTTCTATTGTCAAGCCACAGAATACATTTCTCGCTGTACCAGACAACAAAAGTGACATAAACTTTAATTTTAAATCCCCATTCCAATTATTAACATCTGCAGACATTTCAAATTGCTGGGACCAATCAGACCAATCATGGCTGCTACCTGTAAATGTCTCTGGCATGAACACGGGACGATTCACGATGCTATTAGCAGTAGCAGTCATACTCCAAGCTGTCTGAGCAGAAAACTCTTGACTAGAATGTGCATTTTCAGAGTGCTCCATTTTAATATATTACCACAAAAAAATGTGTATACTTTAAATAATCCCACCGCTGCCACCAATGTAATAAATTCAGCCACCACTAGGGGCCACTGGTGAACTTCTATTTCGGAATAACACCTATGCTGCCACCACCTTTAATTCAAACCCGGTCTGGTCTGGGAGGAGCACTCAAACACATACAAAGAATGTACTTTATTAGCAACAACAGCAGCCATATAGAATTGTCTCATATCAATATCTTGATTACATACACTTGTCATATAAGCTTATTAAATCGTGAACACACATATAAATAAAGAACCTGAGTACTCATTCCAAATTCACAGCAAACAATAAATAGTTAGACATTTCAAGCACAGCACTTATAGTTAGAAACTCAAATCATAAACCACATGCCCTATGTGTAATAACCAGCACAGGCAATCAATATACTAAATTTAGGGAGACGGTAATCACTAGTAGCTACGCACAACAACAACAACAATGCACATGAATCAAATAGAATGAATAAAATAATTTTGGACTTCCCTGTCCATGTCCGACGACTCCGGATGAGGTTGATTTCTGCTCGCTAGCGCAGAGTAGATTTCTACTTGGGGAAGGGAACCAGGGGGCACTGTTGAAATAGTAGGATTTTATGCTATTTATGCTATACTACTTATTGCAAATAATGGCAATTATCTGCACCTCAGTATTGTACTACATCATAAACCAGTATACAATAAAAACATACCGCGTGCAAATGATGACCATGCTATCAATGTTGTTGTTAATTTTTTTTGTTTTGCATTGTAAATGTTTTTATTCATAAAACCAAATTTCTCAATATGTTACTTAGATTTGATGTCTTTCTTGCAGAGATTTTGCTTATTGTTAAATCTCTTAAGCCCATTAATAACAATAAGAATAACATGTTTTTTTAAGGCTTATAGCAATATTTTTCTTACTGATTGATTGTCATTGTGTTTTTTTCCCCCTTTGTTATTGTATGTCAATGCAGTGCTGTTTTGTGTTTTCTTTTGTCATGCAATTTTAAAAAACGGTTTGGCAAAGACATCGGCGTCTGGGCAGAGATTCTTCAGAAACACTTTTCTGAATTCGAGCATTTGTGATAAACGAAAACAAGACTAATGTTGATGTTTAGCTACACTAACATATTTCTCAGAAACATACTTAGATAAAATTTTACACAAGCCACTGTTTTCGGTCATCACAAAACCCGAATTTATTAAAGTGTTTCTTACCTGGCTGTTTATTTGAGTTTGGCCCAATAAGTAAGATCTCCCTTTTATTTGAATTAAAAAAAAGAAAATTATATGTCATCCAATGTTTTATGTCTCTAAAACTGTCACGGATCGGTCAGGCTCGCCCTTAATTACACACAGCACACCTCCTCACCTAAGTTCTAATCACACACACCTGTTTCTCATTTCCACCAGTCATCACCGCACCTTTAAATACACTCGCTTTTGTTTCAGTCACCGTCCGGTCTCGCTAACACGTGCAGTAGCTGTCACGTTCACAGACTTTCCTTATCCTTGCTATTATCTAAGATACTTACCTTTGAACTTACCTGTTGTCTCCTGTCCTGCCCAGTCCTGTCTAGGTGTTCCGTGCTCTGTTCCCTGGAGGCTCCTGTTCCATGTGTCCTGGGTCCGTTCCGATCGCCCCGGGGAATGAGAACATCCGCCATTACACGCAGACCAGCCAAACCAATATATACAACGAACTCAGTTACTCACCTGTATTGTCTGCTTCCTGTGTACGTCATCATCTTCAATAAAAAACATTGTTATCACTTACCTCTTTGTCTGTGTTCTGTTACAGAAGACCGGTCCGCTTACCGAAGATGGCGGAGGAACTAATCCAGGCACTCATCTCAGCGCTACACCAGGCATATCCACCACCCACAACCACCACAACTTCACCAGTTGCCACTACTCCTTCACCCTCCGTAATCGCCAGTCCCATGGTCCATCCAGCGCCCTTCTCTGGTGTGGCGGAGGAGTGCAATGGCTTCTTACTACAGTGCCAGCTGACGATTGGAATGTTTTCTCAACTCTTTCCTACGGATCAAACTAAAATATCTTTTGTGATTAACTCCTTAGCTGGAGCTGCTCTCCAGTGGACGTAGACCATCTACCATCAAGCCGGCCCCGTCACCCAAACATTTAATCAATTTTTAACTCACTTCAAGGAGGTTTTCGGTGTGCCAGCAGGAGACACCTCCTTGGGTGAGCAGTTATATCACTTGAAACAAGAAAATATGACAATAACTCAATATTCTCTGAGGTTTCGTACCCTAGCTGCTGCCAGTGTAAGGAAAGAGCAGTCACTGATCACCATTTACCGCCAGGGGTTGAATCCCAAACTACACCTACAGTTAGCTGCTTATAACGGTTTATCCAGCTCGCCATCCACTGCGCCAACAGGATGCAGTCATGTACCCCACAGACCACAACAGCCATTGCCACTCCTCCCCCGCGCCGCCCAGAGTTAAGCAGCCCTCCAGAACCCCCCACCGAACATATGCAGACTGACACAAACCGCCTGAGCCCCACAGAGAGACAACGCAGACTGTCTCAAGGCCTGTGTCTCTACTGTGGAGCTGGCGATCACCTTATTATGGTGTGCCTTCTACGCCCTCCTTGTCCTGTGGTGAGTGCAATCCAACCCACTATTAAGAAAATGAACCCTCTATCATGAACCCTCTAGTGCTATTCTCAAAACACGCCATGTCTCTCTTTACAGTTCTCCTTGACTCGGGCTCAGCGGGCAACTTCATCGCATTGCCGCCAACTCATTGCCGCCAACTCCGCCTCCCAACCACCGCAACAGAGACCATCTACCAAGTCCAGTCAATAACCCCTAAGTAGAAGACATGTAAGTCGAAGCATGGGACCTGTAGAACTCCGCATTGGCCAACTCCATAACAAATCCTTAACATACCCAGTTACTATAAGGCTTTCCTCAATGTTTTCTGCCCCAAGAAGGCTGCTCAACTACGGCCTCACCGACCATGGGACTGTGCCATCGATCTACTTCCGGATGAGCCAGTGCCCTATGGGAAAATCTATCCTCTGTCACTTCCTGAACAGAAGGCCATGGAGGAGTACATCAAGGAGACCCTTCAACAAGGCTACATAGTACCCTCCACTTCCCCTGCTGCTTCGAGTTTCTTCTTCGTGGCCAAAAAGGACGAAGGCTTGCGGCCCTGTATAGACTATCGAGCACTAAATCAAATCACAGTTAAATTCAGATACCCACCTCCCCTCGTACCTGCCGCCCTGGAACATCTGCATGGAGCCACCATATTCACCAAACTGGACCTCCGCAGCGCCTATAACCTCATCCGAATACGCAAGGGGGACGAGTGGAAGACCGCCTTTGTAACCCCCACAGGCCATTATGAATACAGAGTCATGCCCTACGGTCTTGTAAACGCCCCATCTATTTTCCAAGATTTTATGCATGAGGTACTGCGGGAGTTTCTCCACCATTTTGTCATTGTGTATATTGATGATATACTCATCTACTCCCGGAGTCTGGCTGAACATCACCACCACGTTGCGGAGGTCCTTCAACAACTCAGGAAATATAATCTTTATCTCAAAGCTGAAAAGTGCTCCTTCCATCAGTCCTCAGTTCCCTTCCTGGGTTACATCATCGATAACAGTGTTATACGTATGAATGAGGGGAAAGTGGAAGCCATTACCTTCTGGCCCATTCCCTCGACTGTCGAGGAACTACAATGCTTCCTGGATTTCTCCAATTTCTACCGTCACTTCATCTCAAACTACAGCTCAATATCCAGCCCTCTCACCAACCTTCTCCGTGGCAAGCCCAAGTCTCTGTCCTGGACCCCTGAGGCCATGGAAGCCTTTACCACCCTCAAGAAAGCCTTTACCACCGCTCCTCTAGTGGTACATCCTAATCCTGATCTCCCCTTTGTGGTAGAGGTGGACACCTTCACAACAGGAATAGGAGCGGTCCTTTCCCAGCAGCAGGGGGCGCCAGCTAAACTCCTCCATCCACTTCTCCAGGAAGCTCAGCCCGGCAGAGAAGAACTATGACATCGGTAATAGAGAGCTTCTTGCCATCAAATTAGCTTTAGAGGAGTGGAGGCACTGGTTGGAGGGGGCAGCGCACCCCTTGCTTGTCCTAACAGATCATAAGAATTTACAATATCTACGAGATGCAAAACGTCTCACAACATAGGCCACAACATAGGGCAGGGCCTCTCCCCTCACTTTGGCGGAGTTGGCATCTCGTTCCCATAGCGTTTCAACACAGCTCGAGTTCCTGAATGGGAACGTCTCAGGTTACGTATGTAACCCTGGTTCCCTGAAGGGAACGAGATGCTGCGTCTCAGGCCATACCTCGGGTACCGCCTGCCTGTGCACGCTTTATTCATTTCGAAGCTAACCCGAGCTGCACAGCACGTGCGGTTGTACAGCTTCCTGGTCATAACGTCACCCCGTCTGTGATGTCACGCCCTGCAATTGATTGTTGCAACAGGTGTTTCAGAGTGCATAAAAGCTAATAGTGTTCCCATAGCGTTTCGACGCAGCGTCTCGTTCCCTTCAGGGAACCAGGGTTACATACATAACCTGAGACGTTCCCCTTCAGGAACTCGAGCTGTGTTGAAACGCTATGGGAACGAGATGCCAACTCCGCCAAAGTGAGGGGAGAGGCCTTTCTTGAGAGGTGAAGAGGTCCACTTGCTCATAAATTCTCCAAATCATAAAGTCTCCATTCCCTCGACAGGATGTCCGCTCCAACATTGCAACGGCCCAGGATATAAGCTGCTCTCAGCGAGCCAAGATGTCCCTGGGCCCACACCAGGATCTGGTGTGCCAGCCTGTAAAGGGGGCGCAACCGCAGACCGCCCTGGTGATTTATGTACGCGATCACCGCCGTGCTGTCGGTGCGCACCAGCACGTGGCGTTCTCTCAGGTCTGGGAGGAAGTGCTTCAGAGCTCGAAATACAGCTAGCATCTCCATGCGATTGATGTACCAAGTACATCAATCGCCCTGTCCACAGACCACGGGCCGGGCGGCCACTCATGACCGCCCCCCAACCGATGAGGGACGCATCTGTCTCCATCTTGCCTCCACATGTCTAGAGCACGGATACATTGTCTCATGACTCTGATCATGTGGAAGTGATTACCCTTCAGGGAAAACCCCTTGGTTTTGGGCCACGACTGGCCCTGCTTGAATCTCGTGACTGTAGCGAGGATGGAATCTATTTGAGTGGGAGACAATCGTGCCCGCATCGTGATCGAATCCCATACAACCCCAAGATAGGTGGTTCTCTGTACTGGAGAAAGCACACTCTTCTTGGTGTTCAGTCGGAACCCCAGCTCTTTCATATGGGCGAGGACGACATCTCGATGTTGAACCGCCAAAGGCTCAGACGGAGCAAAAAACAACCAATCGTCAATGTAGTTCAGTATGCGAATGCCCTGGAGCCGAAGTGGGGCTAGGGCCGCGTCTACGCATTTGGTAAAAGTGCGGGGGGAGAGTGCAAGGCCGAAGGGAAGAACTCAAAACTGGTAAGCTTCGCCCCTGAAAGCAAACCGCAGGAACTTCCTGTGCTGAGGAAGGATGGGTATATGGAAATAGGTGTCTTTTAGGTCTAAGGTGACAAACCAGTCATCGGACCTGATTTAGGATATAACCTGCTTCACCGTGAGCATCTTGAACTTCAGGCGCTTGACTGAGCGGTTCAAGAGCCGTAAATCTAAGATAGGACGCAGTCCCCCACCCTTCTTCGGGACTATGAAGTAACGGCTGTAAAGCCCGGCTTCTCTGAACGGAGGAGGGACCACCTCGATGGCCTCCTTCCTCAGGAGAGTGTTCACTTCTGAGTCCATTGCCTGGACCTGCATAGGCCCTACTAGTGTAGGGAGAACACCCCCGAAAGCAGGGGATGAGACTCGAACTGGATGCTGTAGCCATGTTCTATAGTGTGCAGGACCCAACGAGACAACCCTGGCAGAAGCTTCCACGCTGCCAAAAAGGTTTTCAGGGGTACCAGCCACCCTGGGTGGCCGCAGGCACCGTGTAGTGCGGTAGACCACGCTGCGCTCCAGGTGGGGCTACCCTCCGAGGCCCTGGCAAACCGTCAGGGCTTCTTCCCCTGGCCAGAAATCCTCCAAGAGGCTATTACAGTCCTCAGGTCCTGTTTGGAGGACTTCTGGCCCGAGCGTCTCGTCACCCGCACCCTAAGAGGGGGGGAACGGGTGGCGACGCTCTGCTTCTGCGTGTTCCTGTCTGACGAGGTGGCATGTGGGAAGGACTGCTCCCGTTGTGCAGTCCCCAGGGAACGAGAGCGGCGAGGGAGGAAGCGCTGGAATGTCTCCGCTTGCTTACGTGCCTCCTGGTACCTCTCGACGACCGTATGCACTGAGTCGCCGAATAGCCCAGAAGGCACAAGCGGGGCGTCCAGGAGGAAGACCCTGTCCTTCTCCTTCATATTGGACAGGGTCAGCCAGAGGTGCCTCTCTGCGGCCACCAGGGCTGCCATAGACCTGCCGATGGCACGGGCGGTCTCCTTGGTGGCTCGCAGGGACAAATCGGCGGTCCTCCTCAGCTCCAACACATCCTCGGATGTGAGGCTCTCACGCTCATTGAAGCCCTTCAGCAGCTCAGCCTGGTACGCCTGCAACACCACCATGGTGTGCAGGGAATCCCCAGCGTTCCCATAGTGTTTCGGCGCAGCTCGAGTTCCTGAAAGGGAACGCCTTAACCCCCGCCAAGCAAGATGGGCTCTGTTTTTCACGAGGTTTAACTTTAAGATCTCCTTTAGACCTGGTTCAAAGAATGGGAAAGCTGACGCCCTATCCCGCATCCATGCTCCTGAAGAACCATTGAAGGTCCCTGACAGTATATACCCACTGAGCTCATCTCCTGTCCCATCCAATGGACCTCTCCTCCAGTTGTCTCCGATCACCCTCCTGCCACTCCGGCGGGCTGTCCCCCTAACCACCAATATGTACCACGCACTCCCCTTATCCACTCCGCTTACACCTCTTTGGGCACTGGCCACCCAGGGGCCAACGGCACTCTCTCGCTGCTACAAGACCGCTTCTGGTGGCAAAACATGGTGAGGGATGTGAGAAGGTTCGTCCAAGGAGTGTGCAATATCCAAGAGCAGTAAACATCTACCTGCTGGGAAGCTCCTTCCTCTCCCTATTCCAAACCGCCCCTGGTCACACCTAGGAGTCGATTTTATAACAGATTACCTGCCTCTGATGGTAACACTGTGATTCTGGTTGTGGTAGATCGATTCTCCAAATCCTGTAGATTGATTCTTCTCCCATGTCTACCCACGGCTCTCCAGACTGCAGAAATGCTATTTAACCATGTATTCAGATATTATGGTATACCAGAGGACATTGTGTCTGATAGGGGACCCCAGTTTATCTCCTGGGTTTGGAAGGCCTTCTTTTCACTCCTAGGTGTGTCCGTAAGCTTATCCTCCGGTTACCACCCCCAAAGCAATGGTCAAACAGAAAGGAAATCCAGGAAATCACCTGCTTCCTACGAACCTTCTGCCATGACCACCAGAACCAGTTCCTAGATTGGGCCGAGTACGCCCAAAACTCCCTCCGACAGCCAACAACTGGACTCACTCCCTTTCAATGTGTGCTCGGATTCCAACCCCCCCTGTTTCCCTGGTCAGGGGAACCCCCCGACGTACCCGCTGTCGATCACTAAGAGCGAGAGAGTCTGGGACGCGGCCCACCATCAACTGCAAAGGGCAGTGCACAGGCATCGTATATTAGCCGATGTCAGGAGAGCACCCAACCCTACCTACAGTCCAGGTCAGAAGGTCTAGTTATCCACCCGAGACATCAGACTGCGTCTGCCCTGCCGCAAGCTTAGTCCCAGATTCGTTGGCCCCTTCACCATCCTGGAGCAGATCAACCTGGTCACTTATAAACTCCAACCCCCACCTGAGTACAAGATCCACCCCACATTCCATGTCTCACTCCTTAAACCTTTCTTTCCTTCTGTTTCCACAGAAGAACCCCCCCTTCCTCTCCTCATGGAAGAAGAGACAGTCTACCACGTCAAGGACATCTTGAATTCCCGGCGCCGTGGTGGTATTTTGGAGTATCTGGTCGATTGGGAAGGCTATGGTCCCGAAGAACGCTCCTGGGTACCCCGAACTGACATCCTCGACCCTACTCTCATGGAGGAATTCCACAACAACCATCCTCATCGCTCAGCTCCCAGAGGCCGCAGTAGACCACCACGATGCCGGGGGGGTACTTTCACAGATCGGTCAGGCTCGCCCGCTAATTACACACAGTGTACCTCCTCACCTGAGTTTTAATCACACACACCTGTTTCTCATTTACACTAGTCATCACCGCACCTTTAAATACACTCGCTTTTGTTTCAGTCACCGTCCGATCTCGCTAACACGTGCACTAGTTGTCACGTTCATGGACTTTCCTTATCCTTGCTATTATCTAAGATACTTACCTTTGAACTTACCTGTTGTCTCCTGTCCTGCCCAGTCCTGTCTAGGTGTTCCGTGCTCTGTTCCCTGGAGGCTCCTGTTCCATGTGTCCTGGGTCCGTTCCGATCGCCCCGGGGAATGAGAACATCCGCCATTACACGCAGACCAGCCAAACCAATATATACAACGAACTCAGTTACTCACCTGTATTGTCTGCTTCCTGTGTACGTCATCATCTTCAATAAAAAACATTGTTATCACTTACCTCTTTGTCTGTGTTCGGTTACAAAAACAGTCTGAAAGTGTCGCTATGGAAGTAATATCATCTGGTCTTAGTTGAGTATCATCTTCGTAACAATGGAAGTTTATCCCATGACTTCTAATTATATTTCCTAGGGGCAGCATGTATATTGTGAACAGCAGAGGGCCCAAAATAGACTCTTGAGGCAGGCCATATTTTACTGGCATTAGTGCAGACTATTCCCATTTTAAATGTACAAACTGATTCGGTCGGACAGGTAGGAGCAAAACCATTGCAATACCTGCCCTAGAATGCCAATGTAATTTTGTAAACAATTTAACAGCAAGACATGATCTATAGTGTCAAAAGCTGCACTAAGGTCAAGTAAAACTAATTATGATATGCAGCCTTTATCCGCCGCCAGAAGTAAATCGTTTGTAATTTTGACCAGTGCAGTTTCTGTGCTGTGATGTTGTGTTATGGCTGACAACACGCCCTAATAAACACCCCTTGTGCCCAAAACGCCTCATTATTGTCTGGGAACGCTACAATACAGTAATTACATAATGTTATGTCAGAGGAATTTATTTAAATACTAATCAAGTAAACACCATGTCTTCTTGCTCTCTTCTTTTTTTTAAGGACAGTCAAAAGCTGCGCTTGAATTGTTTACTTGGCAAACTTGCCTGAGCTCATGAGCTGCTCCTTCCTGAATGCTGATTGGTCAATTTTTTATATATTTTAGAGGGGTTAATACTTCAAATCATTTTATTAACATTGCTTTTAAAACTTCTGGCACTATTCTGCACGAGAGGAGGGGCCAAGTTTAAATGTGTTTATAAGCAGTAACTGAAAATCCTGCATAGGGAACCTTTAAATCAATATTAGTGTTATTGCACTTTCAATTGAATTTAATCCAATTATTTAAATTCGGACAGCACTAATGGGGAAAATTCACAGTAGAAATGCAAATGCATATTGTTAAATGTAAGAAATCCTTCCGCTATCTTTTTATTTGAGGTACTACCTTGAATTTGTCCAGTGTGGTCAGAGCTGTGGTAATGATCAGTATTTATTTTTAGTTTTTAGGGTGGTCTCTAATTACAGTGATTGTCTTGGGACACCGGGGCTTGGAATAATAGATGCAGATTACAAGCAGATACTTTCGTCTTCACCATAAGAAAAAAAATATAATGTAAAGTGGATTCTATTCCAAAATTATTTTCTTTAAACTTTCACCTCTGTATTAAATTTTAATAAAAAACCTTTAAAACTCTGTTCACAAAGTCTGTTTGCAATTTATAGTACTTTCCTGAAAATATCATCAATATATTTTAATAAACAATTTCATCTGAAAGGTATTGTAATAATAATTGGACTGTAACTACTATATTGCTTTCACATATAAAGTGAATGCATCTTTAGAAAAAAGGAACACTCCAGAGAAGGCTGTATATTTTTAGATTCCTAGGAATGTTGCTTAGCCAGATTAACCCAGGAATACTCCCATACGCAAGACTCCTCCCTCCCTCCCAGATATATGGGTTAAGATCACACCAACAGCCGCTTTAGATTTTGACAACAACAGCAGCTTCAACATGGGGAGACTTGCTAAAGAGGTGTCCGGCCAGGTCTTGTGCTTTATTGGCTTTGTTGGAATATGTGTTTGTTGTGGCATTCCCATGTGGCGTGTCACTACGTATATCGGTGCTAACATTGTCACTGGTCAGATCGTCTGGGATGGTTTGTGGATGAACTGTGTAATGCAGAGCACAGGACAGATGCAGTGTAAAGTCCAGGACTCAATAATGCGACTGACACAGGACTTGCAAGCCGCTCGTGCACTCACAGTCATCGCAATAGTGATTGGCTTTGTTGGAATGCTTTTGACGTTTGTGGGGGGGCAGTGCAGCAGTTGTCTGAAAAAAGAGTCCTCCATGGCTAAAGTTGTAATCCTAGGTGGCATCCTTTGCATTGTAGCTGGAGTTGTCTGTCTTATTCCTGTCTGTTGGTCTTCAGCCTTCACTATCTCAGACTTCCAGAATGTTCTCACCATTGAGACACAGAAAAGGGAGCTTGGGGCATCCATATACATCGGCTGGGGAGCTTCAGGGTTTCTTCTGCTGGGTGGGATCATTTTGTGTACTTCCTGTCCACCAAGAGAAGATATGAATCTAAACTACCCAGGCATGTACCCCTATCAAGGACCCATGTATGGACCTCCGGGAACTTTTATACCTGCCAAAACATATGCACCTAGCGTTGCATATACCGGAACAGGGACATACGTTCCTAACAAACCTATTTACTCAGCTGTTCCAGGACAATATCTTTAACTAACAAATACTGTGGAATAATACCTCCTTCTTAACCTTTGAATGTAACATATTTCTATCAGTGTTTGGTAATCTAAAATATATATATTTAACAAAAGTAGTTCTAAATGTTCTGCTTTCTTGCCCCTGAATGGAGATGACTTAAGAAAACTTGTTGGTCTGCTTTTTCCTACTATTCCAGTTGTTCTACTCCTAAAGTTGATGTAATGCTAACGACATGAAATGTGTATATAGTGAAGTGTTTGTATGTTTCATATGATATGATATCAGATGATATTCATAGGTAAAGATATTTGTGTTGTGTTATTCACCTTTTATACACTAAATTTGTTTGATGGTATCAGAAAGGTGTACACTTTATCGAATAATTTATCAATAAACAATGTATTTTTTTGCACTATTATACATTTTCTGGTATATTATTTACATTCACTTCATCGCTTAAATGAAGCCTAAGCATTACACTTTTTTGTCATTTGAAATTAGGATTAAGATGCCCATTTAATTTATAGAGGCATTATGATGTTTGTGTATTCTTTATACTTAGGGAAGTACACCTGGATTTCTGACAGTAAAATAACATTAGTAAGTCATAGTCATACAGTGTATCACAGGTTTGTTTAAATTGATAATAAAAAAAGAAACTCATCAAAATGTTTCTTTTTAAGTGAATACATTTGTAACTCATGAAAACACTGGTGTTGCATCTATTGATTATTTTGTGAGTTTAGTATATTAGTTAGTTATATTTAGCCCTGTATATTTTGTATAACGTTTTGGCTCTCAACAAAGCACTGGACTGACATTCAACCAGTGCTTTTGGTTTATGACGTTTGTATTTTTATGTCACACATTTATTATTGAGTTCTTAACTAGTCGTTGTAACATTTCATAAAATTTCCTGTTGAGGAATCTGGTCAGGCCTGAAACTTCAGGTGGTAACTCCACCCTCCTGACAGCACCTTAAATCTTGGATGTAGAACAGAACTCAATACTGCAATAAACAGTGACACAAACATTGCCAAGCTACAGAAAGCAAGCCGAGGAAAAGAAAATGGTGTCTCTAGGCAATATTGGTTTCCTGGGAGCTATAGTGGTTTGTGCCCTTCCAAATGCAATGCATGATTTATTCACTTTTGGCCTTACCCCAGGACCTGCAGGCTGCTCAGGCACTTGTGGTGATCGCCATCGAATTTTGTTCCATTCGTTTATTATTCTGAGTCATTATCATTATGCTGTAGATCATAGTGAACTGTTACAACAGACCTGTAATAACAAAACAATACTGAAATAATAAAATCTGTAAAAACAGGTTCAGCACCTTTGCTGTGGGATCATAAAAGATAAAAAAAATAAATGTATGTTTAGTTTCACACCCCTGTCAGACTGTGTTTTGGTTTAGCTTTGTTTTCACCTCCCATGATCTGTCTGTTTGGTTTCTCCCTTGTTTTTGCCCATATTTGTTTTTTCCTGTTCTCGTTTAGGTTAATCCCCTTCACCTGTCTGTTTTTGATTAGTATTCCTATTTAAGTTGGTTTCTGTTTTGCATTGGTTTAAGTGTCATCGTTAATGTTGTGTGGGTGTTCTACGTTCCTGGTTTCCTCGTTACTTGTTTCCTGGCTCCTTGTATCACGTTTATTACGATATTTACATTAAACACGTTTGAAAAGGATATTCGACGTTGTTTCCTTCCTTCACTCCAAAATCCCACATGCACGCATTCGTGACATTTAGCTTGTTTCCATTTGTAACTGTAAATAGCTATGGACCATATATGCTATATTTGGGTGAGCGGATATTCTATAATTTATTACAAATTTCAAAGAAATCAATGTATTTATTTAAAAAGTGATATTTAAGCCCAAGTGTAATTTAGTGTAATTCAATAAATTAAAAATGCATTTTAAAGTATTATGACAATTTATGACAATTTCAAATGATTGATGTTTATAAACTAAATGTTATATTAGTGTTGTGCAGTATTGAGGGGGACCTAGTGGCTTGGTAAAATCACTTAAAAATCATAATATTAACTAAGAAGCTTAAAATAGCTTAAAAGCTTAATCCTAAATGAGTGTAAGCTCACTGGTTCTGTGAAATAAAAAGGGGGAGAGGCAAATAGAGGAAAAGCAAAAGAAACAGTCACATTAGGTTTTCACACAAGGTAAAAACAAATCTCAAAATCTATTCCGAACACGCATAAATTATAAAAGTGCTGTTCTTTCTAGTTGCTTTTTTTTTTTCTTAGTAAACATGTATGTGTTGAATCAACCAATAAGCAAGCCCTTTTGTTCAAATCTTACCAAACTGGTTTGACTAGGTGTCACTAGGCGTTTCTCTGAATATTAACATGTCATGTCATTAGAAAGTTTCTCTTTTCTTCCTGGTTTAAAAAATGAGCACATTGCCAAACTGCACACTCAGTGCATGGAGCTGGCTGCTTTACTCCATCTCGGCTGAGGGCTGCTCTGCAATTCTTGGAAAATTATGCAGTATCCATGATATATAATTCTGTAAAGATGACAAAAGCATCCAGTCAGGATGACTCGCTTCCCAGTCACACAGCACCAGAGACATGGTCTCCGACTCCTCCAAAGACCTACATCTAAGCTGCATACCTGACACTGTTTTATTTGAATTATGTCATTGTGTATTTTAATGAGAGGCTACAGCAGATGTAAGGAAATCTGACTTTCTGTACAAAAGGAGTTAACATGTTTTTTTATCAAAAGCTACACTCAATGCTGCATTTCATAACGATAATGAGATTGTTCTTTGTTTGACCAGTTGTGTGCGTCAAACATATTTTAATAACCTCTGATGGTGATGTCATTGGAATGCATGTTCACAGGGATTATAAACTGACTTCATGACACAAGCGTGTCTTCAGGTTTGTCTTTAGCTTTCTTTCCTTTGTGTGTGTGTGTGTTGCTGTCTGTGCAGGTTGTCTGTCTGTCTGTCTGTTGAAATAAATAAATATTAACAATGTCCAAGATCAAGAGATGTGTTCCTCCCTGCTCTAATCCCCTCCCTGAATATGACTCTCATGAGTTTTGTTTTGAGTGCTTGGGAGAAGAACATGCTGCCCCCACTCTTAAGCCCAGCAAGTGTATGCACTGTGAGTGCTTCACAATAAAAGTGCTCCATGCTCAGCTCCCTTTCTTTTAAGGGGCTCACAGGTTCATCTGGCTAATGGGCTCTTCCCTTTCTCTTGCACTATGACCAGAACAACAGGTTCTCGCTTCTGAGATATGCCCTGGCATTTCCTTGGATCATGGAGAGGACACGTCAACTCTTGCTTTAGCCAAGATGGAGGTTGAAAATGCCACCTCTGGGGGCTCCCCTTGCCATGATAAAGAGTGCGGGAAGTTACTCGAGGTTATGACTCATGTGATGGACATTTAAAACTAGAGGACAGATTTTTGTGTGGTGGCAAAAGGAAGGGGACTCAGCGAAGGTCTCTGTCTTTGTGTCTACATTGAAGTATATTTGATTATAGTGGGTGCAGGAACACATAGGTACATGCTGCTACCCCAGGTAGAAAAGATTCTGGCTAGCTATCTCTCTCCTGGGAGCTCATTATCTTTGAAGAGACTAGTGCTCCCCACCATGCCATGCAGAATAACATCCTCACTGGTGGGGAAGGCATTCCAGGCAGTGGGTCAGACTGATGCTACACTGCAAACTATGGCTGTGTTACAGGCATATTAAGCTGACCAGTTGAAAGATCTCAGCATGGGCAGGGCTATAGATGATGAGGCCTTCACTGAGCTCCACCAGGCCACAGAGACAAGTTTTTCCTACTTGATGGCCCTTTATCGCCTTCTGTGCTGTTTGGTGATGCTATGAATGTGCTCAAAGGAAGGGGCTGTCAGCCACCCAGTCCCATCCATTCAGTGGAGGGAGGCCCAAAGGCAGAATGTGGTGAGTCATGCTCCCCCTGTGGGGGTGTGCCCCCTCGGGACGGGGTGTGTAGTATTAAATTAAGTAGCTCTTTCCCAACTCTCTCTTGACACTGCCAGTCCATCCCTGTTACCATATGTGCTTCAGTTGCCAGTGAAATGTTAAATGTTCTGTTGTTTATTATTCCTTCCTGGAGTACAGAACATTTTATGTCTTTTTAACAGAAGATAATATCAAAATTAGTGCCCTTTTCGAAGAAGCTGACAGCATTTAAAATACTGCCAAATAGTTCTCCCTGGGTCCTGGATAGCAGAGAAGGGTTGCAGAATACAGTTTGTCCACTGCCCTCTGTGTTTCAATTGCATGGTTCCTATTACCTTGAAACCGAAACAGATGTGTTTACTGTCACACGAGCTGCAAACTCCTTTGGGCAAAGGGGCCATAGAGCATGTTACCCTCCCAGAGAGAGAGTCAGGCTATTGCAGCCTGTACTTTCTGTTTCCCAAAAACAGGGCTGCATCTAGATCTTCGCAGTCTGGATCTTCATCTCAGGACAGACAAGTTCAAGATGCTGCTGATCAAAATGATAATGTCTTAGATTCAATTTCCTAAGTTCCTAAGGTTCACTTTAAAAAATCAGATTCTACACAATATATGGTATTATTGCAAATATTATATGCAATTCTTATTGGACAAGAATATGAAGGATTTGCAATAACACCATGAAATACAATTCACAAAACAAAATACAGACACGTAATATGTGAAAATGTTTGAATGATTTCATGTGAATGATTAATGTGAGACTACAATATTGTTATATTTTGGGATCCATAATAACAATTTACAGAATCCTAAGATAAGTATTTGTCAGCAGTCTCTCAGTAAGCAAGCCAGCAGGCGACAGTGGCAAGGAACCAAAACTCCAATGATGTATAGCTGGGGAAAAAACCTTGGGAGAAACCAGGCTTAGCTAGGAGGGCCAGTTCTCCTCAAACATTAAAGCTGCAATTTGTAACTTTCCTGGATATAAACATAGTGCTGGTAGTAGTGATTTATAATTTTATTTATTTAAAACTATTGGGTCTGATTTTGTCAAACACTAAGGAATGTTACAAGTATTCTGCCAACAAGGTGTAGGCAGAAGCAAATGTTACCAACTGCAGCTATAACATCTCACTGCTGTAACAGAGCAGGGAACAAATATGGAATTAAGCTAATCTAGGGGTTGGTAAGTATGTTAATAGTAAAATTTATTAAAGTCCATCATAGTCTCATCTATCTGTCTGGTCATCCCACCCTGTCTCCGCCACCATCCAGCCCCAAAAAAGCTGGCTACAGGACCTTGGAGAAATGAAAGACAGACAGACTTAGTGAGAGCCAGCACATTTGTTATAATAGGTAGTGTCCCCATTCTGGTTTACCTAATTAATGCAGCCTAACAATCCCTTAAGGGATTTGAGTTATAAATCCATAGGACTATGTGTAGGCTAGATTAAAGAGGTGAGTCTTCAATCTAGATTTAAACTGACATAATGTATCTGCCTCCCAGACAACACTGGGTAGACTGTTTCAGAGTTTGGGCGCCAAATATGAAAAAGATCTACCACCCGTGCTTGATTTTGAGATTCTTGGTATTATCAGCTGGCCAGAGTTTTCCAAACGCAGTGAACATGAAGGACTGTAATGAGAGGAGCTCACTCAGGTACTGAGGAGCTAGACCATTTAGGGCCTTGTAGGTGATTAACAGAATTTTAAAGTTTATACAGTATTTAATAGGTAGCCAGTGCAGTTTTGACAGAACCGGGCTAATTTGTTCGTTCTCGTAAAGACTGTGATAAATTTTTAATTAAACCTGCAGGGCAGCCACCTAATAAGGCATTGCAATAATCAAGTCTTGATGTCATGAATGCATGAATTCATTTTTCTGTGTTTGACATAGTGAGCATGTGTCATAGTTTTGATATATTTTTAAGGTGAAAAAATGCTGTTTTACAGATATGGGAAATGTGGCTTCAAAAGACAAATTGCTATGGAAAAGAACACCCAGATTCTTAGCTTATGTAGCAGGCTTTGTAGAGCATCCATCAAGGCTAAAACAGTATTCTAGGTTGTTCTGTGTGGAAGATTGTGGTCCAATAATTAAAACTTCTGTTTTGCCTGAATTTTGTAATAGACACGGGAAACCAGTGGGATCCATATGCAGCTTTATTAAAACAAGAGTGAACAGTAATGGCAGAGGCAAACAGTAATGGCAAAGGCAAACCAGAATCAGAGTCGGGGCACAGGCGAAGTTCGAGGCAGGCAGCAGGCAAAGAGATATCCGTGATACAGGCAGGGGTCGAGGCAGGCAGCAGACAGAAAACGTAATCCAATAAACAATCCAAGTAACAGGGCAGGCAGCAAACAATCAGACAACGAGGAACAGACCAGGGTAATAACAAGATATCCAAAACAGGTAAAACGCTCAGAATTGCAACCAGAAGAAAACAAAACTTCGCAATGATACACAGTTTGTGAAGAGTTTATATACTGAGTCCTTAATGAATAATTGCTTGCAGGTGTGGTGACAAATACTTTCTCCAGCAACCATGTCCTGGTGCAGGTGGACAATACCACGGTAGTTGCCTACATAAATCACTGAGGCAAACTGTGCTTACACCATCTAAACAGGCTAGTGCAGCAACTTCTGCTGTGGTCCCAAGACAAGTTCCTGTCTCTCAGGGCAATTTACATTCCACAGCATATGAATGTGGGAGTAGACTTAATGTCAAGATAGGCTGTGACACACAGAGCGTGGAAACTCCACCTAGAAGGAACTTTTTTACAAAGCGGGGGTGGACCTCTGCATTTCAGAAAATGAACTACTACTACACCTTCAGCCCTTTTGGGTCTGTTTTAGGTCTCCACCTATCATTTTGCTTCCCTGGAGTCCTGGCCAAGGTCCAGCCACAGGGGCTCGCCTCTTGTTGATAGTGTCTTGTTGGCCGACCACAGTTTGGTTTTCAGATCTAATGTCCTTTCTCAATGGCTTGACATAATTTGAATGTCCATGCTACTCTGGGCTTGCATGTTCTTAAATCAACATCCCAAGGTCATGTCTAAGACCTCGCTAGTGTTTGTGCACACACCACACAACATTGAGGAATCCAGACACTTCCCATTCCCATTAGCAAGATAAATTTGTTTCATTTAATTTTATAGCCTCTGCAGATGCGCTATCAGATGACGTCACTGCCGGAGGTTATTTAAGCCGAGCTCTTTGCATGTTTGACACATGCTTCACAACCAGCTGGACAAAGAATGTGTGTTATAAAACACCTTGTGTGAAGCATCTCGTTCCCAGTTTTTCAGGACGCAGGGTTACAGTTAAGTAACCCAAGGCCTAGTTGATATTGTCACAAACCAACCTGCCACGTCACGAGAGCACCAGCCCATCCCATCACGTTCCCAGTCACCGGAGTTCTGATCGCCATCACCTGCTGCACTTCATCAGGATTTCTCCACAACCTATCACTACGTTGCGTCTCACCAGAATCTGAATCACCCGCACCTGTACCTCATTTTCCCCAGTCATTAACTACCATTCATATACGCACACCTCAACTTTGCTCGCTGTCCGGTCTCGTCAACACGTTGCAGACTCCTTCTGGTATCGTATGCAAATTCCAAGATCATATACTTACCTGTATTCCCTACCTCTGTTCCCCAGTCTGAGTTCCAGTATTGCTGAGGTGTGTGTCCGTTTATTCCCCTGGTTTCTCCACTCTCCATTGTCCCTCGCCATCCTAGGAAAAAGGAAACAAAGAAATCAAGTTCATTATCCAAGTTCCAGATCTACTATCAACCAAAATTATCATTACTCACCTGCTCCATTATCCCTGTCTGCTTACCTGTTTATTCCAATAAACCTGTCATTGTTACTCTTCACCTTTGTGTCCGCGTTTCGTTACAGATATACTGTATATATATATCTTAGTTGACATTTCTTCTTCATTTTACATCATAAAATTTCCTTGTTTTTGTAGTTCTTCAGAATACTTAAACTTTTATTTCCTTGTTTATTATTTTAGATTTTCAATGTGGTTTTAGACTTTTGGGCCACTTCCAATGTGTAACATTGTTTTCATTCATGCTTTTTTTACAAGCCTAGCTAACTTTTCATTATATTATGCCATTGTTGTTTTATATGAATTAAATGGGTTACTTACAGTACATTCTTTCAGTCTTGTTTCTTGAGTGCCAGAGAATGCAATAATACACAACACTAGAAAACCTGTTTATCAGGTATAACCACTGATTCAAAGCACTTGTGTTCAGGGAAGTTAGGAAGATTCATGGGTATTGTTTATTCTCTGCTTAACAAAATAATAAAATAATTATGCAAATACATTTTAGATTGAAGCCATTTTAGATTTCAAGAAACTTAATAATTATGAAAACATAGTTAAACATGTAATCACCTTCAAATTTAGACTGACTTCAGAAATTTCCATCCAGCTGAAAACCACTTCTCACTTCTCTCTGTCTTCCATCACAGGCTTGTTACATGGTTCTCAGACCCACATAAACAAACACTCCTTATACTAAGAATTACCCACAGCTTTACTGCTGTAGCATCACCACCTGAACCTGCCCGCCAGAGGGAGCCCTCGCCCGAGTTTTGACGCCACCTGAGAACATTTCCAGGTTACCTCGGCTATATAAACAGAGTTTTCGCCATACTAGGATGTGAAGTATTGTTCTCGTAACTCTACCAAGCATTTTCTCGCTGCCTTTGTATATTATTGTCTATAGTGTTTTGACCCTGCTTACGTTTCCGGATTTTACCTGTCCGCTATGTGTCGAACGAGACCGGACGACTAGTGGAGCTGAGGTGTGCGTTTATATAAGGCAGTCTCTGATGACGAACAGGTGTGGGTGATGAGTTTAATGATGTGCAGCAGGTGACGGCGATCAGAACTCCGGTGACTGGGAACATGACGGAGTGGGCGTGGCAGGTGAGTTTGTGACATGTCTGTTTGTTGACTATGTTTCATGCCTGCTGTTTTTGTCTGTTATTATTAAATCTGCACATGGATCCTACTCAACCCGCCTACAGAATACTTCGCCTGTTTTGGATCCAGCAGAGCATGCAAATTTCCAGACGGTGGTGGCCCGTACCCTCGCGGCACAAAGTGGGTGAAATGATCCTGCATTACTAGCAGTCTTCAGGGAAGGACTATCTCCGACTCTACAAGCTGAGATGGCCTGCCGCAGCATGAATGCAACACTTTCCGAGTATATCACCACGGCCATTCACCACAGCTAATGGGATTGCGCGATAGAACTACTGCCCAACGCCATGCCACCCAAGTGTAAAGTCTACTCTCTCTCTCCTCCTGAGACCAAGGCGATGGAGGAATACATCAAAGAAGCCCTAGCCATGGGCTACATCCGACCCTCCACTTCTCCACTGCTTGCGGTCATGCATCGACTACAGGGGACTGAACACGTTGACAGTCGAATACCCTTACCCTCTCCCACAGCCTTAGAGCAACTCAGGGAGGCTCGAATCTTAACTAAACTGGACCTGCGCAGTGCATACAATTTAGCATACAATGCAGTGCATACAATTTAGTAAGAATCAAGGAAGGGGATGAGTGGAAAACAGCATTCCACACCACTAGGGGCACTATGAGTATCTAGTGATGCCTTATGGATTAACTAATGCCCCAGCAGTTTTTTAATCGTTCATCAACGAAATCTTCAGAGATGTGCTTCACCGCTACGTCATCGCATATATAGACGACATTTTGATATACTCATCCACCTATGAGGAACATGTCCACCATGTCAGAGCGGTTCTCACTCAACTATTAAAATACCAGTTGTATGTCAAGGCCTCGAAATGCGAATTTCACCAAAATTCCATTAGTTTCCTTGGTTATGTCATATGTAAGAAGGGAGTGGAGATGGACGCAGGCAAAGTAAAGGCAGTCGCAGACTGGCCTGAACCTACTACAATCAAAGAACTACAGCGATTCCTGGGGCCGATTCCTAGAACTACAGCGATTCCTCAAACTTCTACCGTCGATTCATAAAGAGTTACAGTGGCATTGCAAGTCTGATGACATCACTCCTGCGGGTAAAACCACAGCACTTACGCTGGACAGAACAGGCCCAATCCACCTTCACCCAGCTAAAAACTAGCTTTACCACTGCACCGATCCTGAGGCACCCACACCCCAGTCTGCCCTTCATTGTCGAGGTGGACGCCTCCAGCTGCGGAATTGGGGCTGTACTCTCACAGTGCCATGGAAACCCAGGGAAAGTTTATCCTTGCGCTTACTTTTCCCGAAAGCTAACATCAGCTGAAGCGAACTATGACGTTGGCAATCGGGAGCTCCTATCTATTAAGGAAACGTTGGGAGAATGGCAACATTGCTTGGAGGGAGCGCGTCACCCGTTCATAGTATTAGCTGACCATCGTAATCTGGAATATCTGCGTAACGCAAAAAGACTAAACCCAAGACAAGACAGTACTGGGCACTGTTCTTTACCAGGTTCAGGTTCCTGTTCTTTACCAGTAACATATCGATCAGGCACCAAGAATAGTAAGGTTGATGCAAGGTTGATCTCGCCGAAATGATCCAATCAATGCATCCAGCAGCCCAGAGCCCATACTACCGACTGCCATAGTACTCGCACCAGTTAGATGGAGTATCATAGAGGAGATCCAGCGGGCCCAGGCCAATGAACCTTCGCCACCAGATTGTCCACCCACCAAACTCTTTGTGCCTGCCCCTCTCTGTCCAAGAATAATGCGGTGGGTGCACGAGATGCTCAGGCCACCCCGGTATCCAACGCACAACAGCCCTGGTAAACAACCGCTTTTGGTGGTCAACACTGGCCCAGGATGTGGAAGAGTACGTGAGGACTTGCAACACCTGTGCTCAGTCTTGAACTAGCCGTCAATTCCCAATGGGTCTGTTAGAACCTCTGCCCATTCTCAGACGACCCTGGTCCCACATGGCTATTGACTTTGTTACTGACCTCCTGAATTCTGCAGGGTACACCACTATCCTAGTAGCCATCGACAGATTCTCTGAAGGCATGCCGACTGGTTCCCCTTAAAGGTCTACCCACGGCCATGGAAACAGCTACAACACTGTTCCACCATGTATTTACCTAGGGCCTTCCTGAGGACATTGTGTCCGACTGGGGTCTGCAATTCATGTCCAGAGTATGGAAAGCATTCTGTACACATCTAGGTATCAATGTAAGTCTCAGTTCTGGATACCACCCACAGTCTAATAGACTAACAGAACGTTTGAATCAGGAGATCGGTAGGTACCTCCGCTCCTATTGTAGCTGTGAACAACAGCGCTGGAGTGAGTTTAGCAGAGCCATGGCAGAGTATGCCCAGAACTCCCTCACTCACTCATCCACAGGACTCACACCATTCCAATGCATTCTGGGGTATCAACCACCTCTGTTCCCCTGGTCAGAAGAACCCTTCGACGTACCTGCCGTAGACAACTGGGCCCGCCGGAGCCAGGAGGTCTTGGAAAGCGCCCACGCCCGCTTGCAACGTGCCATACGATGCCAAGGAATACAGGTGGACCGTCATAGACGCCCACATCCCAGATTCGAGGTGGGTCAGAAGGTCTGGTTTTTGACACAAAACCTAAGACAGGATACCCTGTCGCAAGCTAAGCCCACGATTCATTGGCCCATTTGACATCATCCTCCAAGTGAACCCAGTGTCTTACCGCCTGTAACTCCCCGCCTCTTATCGTATCTCCCCCACTTTCCATGTGTCCCTACTCAAAGCAGCACGCCCCCGCCAAGACGATACAACCACGGAGGATGAACCACCACCACCGCTCGATATTGATGGATTCCTAGCATACAGGGTGAGTTCACTCCTCAACTCTCGACACCATGGTAACTGCCTACAGTATCTGGTAGACTGGGAGGGGTACAGCCCAGAAGAGTGATCCTGGGCAAATGCTAACAACATTCTCGACCCCTCCTTGGTGAAAGATTTCCATCAGCTCCACCCCAATCAACCAGCTCATTGACCTGGAGGTGTTCCTAGAGGGGGGGCTCTGTAGCGTCACCACCTGAACTTGCCAGACAGAGGGAGCCCTCGCCCGAGTTTTGACGCCACCCGAGAGAATTTTGGGGTTACCTCTGATATATAAACAGAGCCTTCGCCATACTAGGATGCGAAGTATTGTTCTTGTGACTCTACCAAGCCTTTTCTCGCTGCCTTTGTATATGATTGTTTATAGTGTTTTGACCCTGCTTACGTTTCTGGAATTCACCTTTGCCTTGTGTTTTGGATTTGTTTGCTTTGCTGATTGCCTCCCTGGTTTATTGAACTCTTTGTCTGTTTGTTGACTACGTTTTCTGCCTGCCATTTTTGGATTGTCTATTATTATTAAATCTGCACATGGATCCTACTCAACCCGCCTCCGGCGATTCATTACAACTGCTTTTCATTTATGCCCATGTAATTTTAGAAGCGCTAATAAGCTCTAAAAAAATTTGAAAAATAAAATGACATTTTTAATATTGTCGTTTGTTGTCAGAACTTTTGTTGCTATGATAAGAACTCACAACAAGCCATGATATGTCACAAAGAGAGAAAGCATGTGTTACAGAGGAGGCTCCTGCACTGCCTCTCTCCGGCCACCAGAGGGAGACTCCTTTCGAGTTCGGATTCTTGTTTGGGAACTACATTTCCCATCAGCCCACATACTTGGGGCTGACCACTCCCCCCTCATCACGCACCTGTTCCCAGTTTCACTGATTATGGACAATATATAAACTGCCCAAGAACACTGTCTCATTGTGAAGTCTTGTTTGCCCCTGCATCAATTCTGAGCATTTTTCCCTGTGTTTGATTACTGTTATTACCTGGACTGTTTACTGGATTACTCTATTGTTTGCTGCCTGCCTCGACCCTTGCCTGTTTAATGTTTACCCCTTGTCTGCTGCCTGCCTAGACCCTTGCCTGTTTATTGTTATTTTTGACATATGAGCATGCTCCACTATTTTTTAATTTATATACAGTGCTCAGCATAAATGAGTACACCCCACTACATTTGTCAGAAAACCTTTAGTTTTCTATAAGATACTATACTACAAAATACTCCCACAAATGTGGGTCATTGATTGCAAACAAGATTTGTTAATTTGCACACACAAAAAAAGTGATTTTCCTAACAAATTCATTCAAGCCCATGTTGCAAAAATGAGTACACCCCAATTATAGTCTTAGGAGAAAAGCCACACTTAAGACTACAAAATTCTAATTAATTGGCATTCAACCACAGGTGAGTCTAATGATTCATTTAAGAGGTGTCCAGCAGACAGGTGACTATAAAAGG
>JAZGTK010003184.1:0-28285 GCA_036877625.1 Ambastaia sidthimunki | reverse complement strand
CTAAAGGCCACGGGAAATAACATTTCTTAGAGTTAAGTACAATTATGAATGTTTCGCTGGACGAATGCATTAATTAATTGTTATTAATTCTGCTTAATCAGGTGAACATATATATACATATTACAATAATTAGTATAATTAATTACGGTTAATTATACTTATTATTCCCTTTGAGCTAAGGCTTAAATTCCCTCGTTTCAGCGGAAGAGCGATAGTGTTTTAAATAACGCTTTCCAACCCGGCTGATACGCTACACCGCACAACAGTGCAACAGTGACTTAACTTCATGGACACAAAAGCACTGAAACATTTTTCAAAATAATTTATTTTGTGTTCCACAGAAATAATGTTGAATATGTTTGAAATGACAACATTTTAATTTTGGGGTGAACTATCGCTTTGCAGCAGAAATGTGTGACCGCACAATTTGTGCATAGCCTACATGCATGCAACATGCATGCATAAGACAAAAAAATGTGCTGCTATACATAGACAAGAAATAAGTCAAATTTTAGTTTCAAATTTTAAATAGTGTCTTATTTCTACATTTCTAAAACAAAACAATGTACAGGATAATTCTACAATTATAAAGAATACTTGCTGGACCTGCTTGCTGGGCGGTTCTGCCATGCCTCTTGTTTGCATCCATCACAACCTATCAATTTTGTATTTAAACCCCACCATGGTGGCACATTATTATTTGATACTCTTGAGGTAAGACACAAAGACAGTGTTTAAACAACCTACACCACTGAAAATCACAGAAGTTTCTCATCAGTCCAAGGAAGGGTTATATAGTTGCCTACATATCTGTGTTGTCTTTTATCCTTCATTCCCTTGAGAGATTTTCAACAGCAACAGACATGACAATGGGAATTATCATCCCAGACTATGGGAGTCAGGATAAGGATCTAGTTTCTTAACCACATCTGAGCCTTAAGCCTTAAGTTGTATATTCCTTGTATGTACCTTATATGGATTATCTCTATTAAACACGTTTGATTGGCTTCAATGTTGTTTTATTCTTGCTCCTGAAACCCACGCGTGACAGAAAACCAGACCAATAACAGCAAGCGTTTTTTTTTTTTTTGCCCCGTGTCTATTTTGTTTACCCTGGCATGGATGACTTGTCCGTTGTCCTCCTTCTGCTGGAGCAGGGGGAACGCTCTCTCGAGGACCACACCAACGACTTCACGTTCCTATCGGAATATTTGCTCTTCCAGGACGACAGCTTTTGCAACTTCTATCATGCTGGACTCAACGCAGCCACCAAAGCACAGCTGTCTGGACACAGTCTTCGAGAGAGCCTCCTGACCTATATCGAGTGGGTGCTGGCGTCCTGCGGATCGCCGATGACCATCGAGATTGTCGCGAAGGATGCCAGCCCCACTCCAGACCCAGTGCCCAGCCCTCCATCACCCTGGAGTGCAGAGCCACAGCCCGAGCCCACCGCTGACAGAGAGTTCGAGCCCCAGGCAACCGACGAGCCATCGCAGAACAGAGCGACAGAGCTAAGGATCGCCTTGGAGTCCAAGCCGGCAACGTCAGACCAGGTATGTGAGCCGGCATCAGAGCTAGCCATGGGGGACTACGACGAGGGAGGCTCCGCCCACTGCACCAGCGCTGAGGGTGAGCCAGCACTGGAGCTAATAGACTTTTATATTATTATCACTGCTGTCAGGTGACAGCCCCTTTGCTCACCCTCACGCCACCAGCTGTGCAGTCGTTGAGCTGCAGGTCTGGCAGCTTCCAGCGGCGTCGTGGCTGGAGGATCCCTCATCCCTGCCTTTAGCCTCTGAATCCTGGACTCCGCCTCAGCCCTCCGACCCTGCGGTTCCGCCATGCCACCAAGCTCCCTTGTCTCCACCATGGCCCGTCAGTCCACTAGCTCCACTGGGCCTCCTCGTCCCTCTGGCTCCGCCTTGGTCTTTGGTCGACCATCCGCTGCCTCAGGATTCCACTCCTCCAGCTGCACCTCGTCGCTCCATCCCACTGGCCCTGTCAGGCTCCTTCATCCCTCCAGCTCCATCACAGTCTCACCGGCTCCCTGCGTCCTTCTGGATCCCTGCCTTCGCCTTGGTCGCCAGTGACATCTGCTCTGCCTCGGCCCTCCGGAGCCTCATTGTCACCTAGGCTCATCAACTCTCCGTCTCCGCCTCGGGCTACACCTCCACCTGCTCTGCCTACATTGATCGGCCCCCAGGAGTCATCAGCTCTTCCTCCACCATGGCTCCTCCCTTTGACGGTTCCACCGTGGGCCACCATCATGGATGCGCCTGGGTCTCTCCTGGCTCCTCCTGCTCCAGATCCCTCCTGTCTCTTCCTTGGCTCCTCCCTCTGTTGTCACCACCCTGGTCTCTGTGTGTCCTCCACCCAGGAGTCCAGCCTCCGCCGAAGCCTCCTCTGACTAGGACTTCATTTTGTTTTTCACCCCACATCCACTCCTTTGTCTGCCACCTAAGTCCCCTCCTTCCAGTCCTCTACGGCGCAAGGTTGCGCCTTCCGGGAGGGGGGAGTAATGTCACACCCCTGTGAACTGGCTGTTTGGTTTCTCCCATGTCTATGTCCTTATTTGGTAATTGTGTTCTTGTTAAATTTAAATTCCATCACCTGTCTATGTTTGATTAGTTTGCTTTATAAGTTGGTTCCTGTTTAGTGTTCTTGGTCTGGTTTTATCGTAACGTTGGGTGTTCTATGTTCCTGCTGTGTGCTACCTGTTCATTTCTTGTATCGTTTATGGATTATCTACACGTTTGATTGGCTTCAACGTTGTTTTACTCTTGCTCCTAAAACCCATGCGTGACACTGTCCTCCTTGCTCACTTTTTTATGTTTCCCTTCTTCTTCAGTTTTGTCTTACCTACAAAACAATAAGCCCTCACAAAACTTTCCACTTCATTAGATCTGTTAGCCATTTAAGATGTGTGAGGTATTCTGTCTTAATCCCACCTTTAACAAACGCTCCTTCTTTCTTGTTCAGCAGAATGTTGTATCAACTGTCTGCTTTGGAAGTATTTATGTAGCTTCGCTAGGAGAACATTGCATTAGCAATGCAAAAGGTCATGTGTTTGATTGGCAGGGAACACATACTGACACAACGTAAAGCTTAAATGCACTGCAAGCTGCTATGGATAAATGTGTCTGCTAAATACATACCTGTAAAGTTTTCTTTCCCATTAATTCAATACATTAATTCAGTTGTCCTGTCTACAGACAATATTGTTGAAAAGGAGTTTATGTTAGAATTAAAGTGATGCTTCACAATGAAAATAGGATGTGTGTGTTTGTTCAGGTCAAGATTCAGGTTTTGAGTTAGTTCTGCAACAGAGCTTTAAAAAAACGTCCTTGTTAATTGGACACTTAGACAGGGCTGTCACTAAATATGTAACAGTGTAATGTGTTAAATTACTCTTTAAAATACAAACAAATACCAAAAAAGTACATTGTTTTGAGGGATTTGATTAAAACAATATAGTAATAATAATAATAATCGTTATTAGACTTGTTAGACTTCTTTCAAGCAAATGAGAGCTGTACTGCATGATGGGTAATAATAGGAAAGCTTGGCAGCTGTATGACCACTAAGTAAAGTCTGAGGGAAAATCATTAAAGATAGACTTGTAAATCGTGGTCCTAAAACAATGTATGTATGCCTTTTTTTAATGTCTATCAGCCCGGGGATGCACAGGGAGAGGTCTCTCTCTAATGCCAGCTGGAATGTTCCTTCAGTTCTAACTAAGTTTTGGTTTGGCTCAGACCAGCACAGCACTGGCCTCAGTAAACAATAAAGTTTGTGTGCCTGTAAGGTTGTGAATCAAGATGACAAATTTTCCCTAAACAACAATACTCCATTTAGGATAAATACAAAGATACGAAAAAAACTTGCGTACACCCCTAAACACCACAACAAGTAAGAAGACACATGACTTGCACAGGTGCAGTCAGAGGTGGGAGTGCTTCATTTAAAATTCCCCACGTCGACCTCAGAGCACTTCTGTCAATCAAATGTCACACTAACAAACAAAAGAACAATACATACAAAATGTTTGTTTACTTTAAGTCAACTACTCATATAATAATAATGACTAGACAAGACTAGTTGTAGCTATATTGGCATTAAAAGATGCTTCCTGCTGAAGCTGAATGTCAGAACTTAAGCATTGTTCTAGTAGTTAATGTTCAATACAAGGTGTGAGAATTCAGAATTCTAAGGAGTCTGGAACAAAACATTTTTATTCACTGGTGAGTTATGTCATGTGGGTTCCACCTGGGCTCCACCTGGTTGTCTTAAATATCTCTAACTATGTGACTAATCTACCATCCTCTTGTCACAGGGTGCTCTCAAAAGCAGGTATTAAACAATGTTGAATCCAATCAAACATGTTTAATAAATATAATCCACAAAATGATACAGTTTAACAAGGCATGAACAGGCAGGACAGGCAGGAACATAAAAACACCCAACGAACATAAAACAGGAAACAACTTGGGGATACTAATTACAAAGACTAATTAACAACAGGTGAGACTGATTACACTTAACAGGAAAATATGGGCATGACAAGGAACAAACCAAACAGACAGTCCAAACAGGGGTGTTACAGTACTCCCCCCTTCCAGAAGGTGCGTCCTTGCGCCGTAGAAAAACAGAAAGAAACAGACAGTCCATGGAGGCTAGGCAAGACCCAGGCCACAGCCTGGGTCTTGCCTAGCCTCCTGATGGTGGTCCACGGTGGAGCTGACGGAGGGAGTAGCCATGGAGGAAGGGCTGCTGACGGCTCCAGGGGGGCGACTGACATAGGCGGAGCAGGTGGACATGGAGCCCGAGGCAGAGACGGTCACTAATCTCAGGTGACAATGAGGACCCGGAGGGCCAAGGTGGAACAGATGTCAGTGGCGACCGAGGCGAAGGCAGGGATCCGGAAGGACGCGGTGGAGCCGGAGGGATGGAGGAGCCTGACAGAGCCGGTGGGATGGAGGGACAAGGCATTGCCGGAGGAGTGTAATCCAGAGGCGATGGATGGTCGACGACAGACCAAGGCGGAGCTGGATGGACGAGGAAGCCCGGTGAAGCTAGTGGACTGACAGGCCAGGGTGTAGACGAGGGAGCTTGGTGGCTTGGCGGAGATGCAGGGTCAAAGGGCCGAGGTGGAGTCCAGGATTCAGAGACAGATGACGATGAGGGATCCTCCAGCCATGGCACCGATGGTAGCTGGCAGACCTGCAACTCAGCCACCGCACAGATGGTGGGCTGAGGGTGAGCAGATGGACTGTCAGCCGACAGCGGCAATGTGGCTGATTCAGCATGGCAGACAGATTCAGGCAAGAGTGGGAGGGTGGGTGGGAAATCTTGATTCAACATCGTGATATCAGAATACAAGTCTATGAGACCCAGTGTGGGCTCACCCTCAGCGCTTGTGCAGTGGGCAGAGCCTCCCTCATCACAGTCATCCACGGCAGGCTCTACTGCCAGCTCACACACCTGGTCTAATGACACCGGCTCGGGTTCAGAGGCGATCCTCAGCTCTGTCGCACTATTCTGCAATGGCTCATTGGTCGCATGGGGCTCTGCACTCCAGGATGATGGAGGGCTGGGCACGAGGTCTGAAGTGGGGCTGTCGTCCTTCTTGATGACCTCAATGGTCATTGACGATCCGCAGGATGCCAGCACCCACTCAACAAAGGACAGAAGGCTCTATCGAGGACCTTCCCCAGACAGCTGCACTTTCGTAGCATTGTTGAGTTTGTTATGATAGAAGCAGAGGGGGTAGTCCTGGTAGTAATGTAAAAGCACTGAAAGTGCTATAAATTCGCTAGTTTAGTCCTCGAGAGAGCGCTCCCCCTGCTCTAGCAGGAGGATCAGGAAAGACGGGTCATCCATGACAAAGTAAACAAAAAACAAACATTGGACAAAAACAACCACAGTATTTAAACAACGCTTACATTTCGGTCTGGTATTCTGTAACGGGGCACTCTCAAATAGCAGAAATGAAACAATGTCAAATCCAATCAAACGTGTTTAAAAAGTATAATCCACAAAACAATACAGGTTAACAAGGCGTTAACAAGGCATAAACAGGCAGGACAGACAGGAACATAAGAACACCCAAAGTAAAGTTAATACCAGACAATGAACATAAAACAGGAAACAACTTATAAAGGGACACTAATTACAAAGACTGTCTGCAGGCTCCCCGGTGTCTAATAATTTTGACAGGCAATAGTAAATGGTTTTATTTTGTTGGCCTTCTAATGAATGCACTAGACTCAAATCTGTTTACAATTTTTCCTTTTTTTTTTACATTTTCATGCTGTAAGGCTGTGTATCATTTTTTATATGCAAGAAAGGCAATGTTCCTTTTTCACCACTAGAGTATTTAATATTTATCAGACTGTGGCTTAAGGCCATGCTGATGTCGGAAAAAGAATTGCAATGGAGAGGAGCAAAAGAAAAGAGTTTAAACATTTACAGGCCAATAGACTATTAACTGTTCATTACAGGGCACACAAGGAAATGTCACTCTAGTGATTTTCATACTGCCAGTCTTGTGCCGTGTTCATCATGTTGCCTTTCTTTTAAGGGTTAAGATTTTGTCACTTACTCACCCTCATCATGTCATGTGAATGTAATATATGTATACATATATATACATATATACATATCTATCTATCTATCTATCTATCTATCTCTCTATATATATATACAGTATATATATATATATATATAAACTGGCACATAGTCTTGTCGCATAGACTGTCACATAACCCTAACCCAACAAGCACATAGTCTTCCCAGAACTTACCAAACAGAAATTGCTGCCAGCATTAAAAATTTAATCTCAGATTGGGTCTAATGTGTAAATGAGAAACTGTGCTAAAGAATGTACCTACATGCATCACTGCAGCTCAAAAAGCAGTACAGTGTACCAGCAGCTTCAGCAGTCTGTGCACCCCTAATGACACAGCATAGGGAGGAAATCAGAGAAGTAAGACACTCCCAGATGCTGTTTAAGCAGTTCTGCTGAGATTTGAGGACATATCGGGTGCAACTTGTCAACAATAACAATCTTGCATGTCCAATTAACAGAGCTGCACAATTAAAGGTCTTGTCGTAGCAACAATACAACATTTTGAACATTTTCTGTTCAAGAAATACCAGTGTTTTGTGATAACAGTTGCTATGTGTTAGTGAAAGTATATACACTAAAACACTAAAATTGTTGGTTAAGAACACCTTGGGGTGACCTTATGACTATACCCCACTTAGCATTTTCCTATATACTTGCATTTTATTTTATATTAACTACATTTATCATAGCTTAATTGTATAATTTCAATAACTGTAGGATGTCTAAATTATGTCTGTTTATTTATGACTACAATGATTAGAAACCTTTTACAGATGTGTTTATTGGGAAACTTTTTTTTTTGTATAAGCAAGGAAAGTTTAGGTTTCAAATGTAATTTTTGTAATATTTCTGTAAATTGCTCCAATGTTATTTACTTGCATCCATCAAACACAGAACCATTTCAATAATGATATAGTGTCTAACCAAATATTAATCTAATCCAGACAGCAGAACCATTGTTATTTATTGTCTTATTTAAATAGACTATTGCCAAATAATTAACTTTTCAATTGTTTCTAATTCACACTATGATGTAATAACTGGTATTAAATGTTCAACAATCCCTTCAAGTTATTAAAATCTCTCGTGTGGTGGTGGTATGAAGGGAAAACAGAGATCTACGATGTAGAAGAATACGCCACTCTGATTCTGATAACAGGAAAATAATAAAAGAAAATCATTCAAATTGGGCGCACAGGTTTATTGGTTTGAAAAATATGGCCAGAGATGCGGATACCAAAAGTACCAACTTTAGTCAATGCAATAATCAATAAATATAAAAAGCCATATTGTCACGAATCCGGCCTCTGTGGCTCCCTCTAAAGGTTAAGGTTTCAATCCAGGTTTACAGGCAGAACTGGACGAAGGCAAGACACTTGACCAGTTTATAGATCTCTCCATCCGCCTCGACAACCTACTGCGAACCCGTGCATTCATTCCTGAAGCTTTGGGGCAACAAACCAGCCTACCCAGAAAATCGGAACCCGAGCCCATGCAACTTGCTCATGCCCATCTAACACCCGCTGAAAGAGAGCGACGCTTTAAGAAAAACCTGTGCCTTTACTGCGGTCTGTCAGGTCACCTCAGAGATCGCTGTCCCTTACTGGCTCAGAGGAGAACTTCTTCGGTAAGTGAAAATTCCACCTTACCTAATAACCTTGAAGTCCCAGTGACTGTTTCCATTAATGGCATAACTATTCCCACCACAGCTCTAATCGACTCTGGGGCTGCAGGCAATTTTATTGATGAGAAATTTGCGGAGGTGGATAACTTATCCACAATCCCTGTTCCTTCTTCTCTTACAGTGGCGACGATAGACGGACGTCCCCCTGGCCCTGGACAGGTTTCCAAAACCACCGGAGATCTGCTGTTATGCGTCTGTGCCTTACATGAAGAAACAATTCGCTTATTCATTATCCACACTCCCATTATCTTAGGTTACACCTGGCTAGAGATACATAACCCAACCATCTCCTGGTCCCAACACCAGATCACACATTGGTCTCCTCACTGCCAGAACCATTGCATCTCCCAGAAACCTCAGAGTCCGCTCTCTCAACGAAGCCAATACCCAACCTGAAACCACCCTTCCTGTGGAATACAAGGATCTCTCCCTAGCCTTCAGTCAAACCAGGTCCACTGAACTACCACCCCACAGACCAGGGGACTGTGCCATAGAACTCCTCCCAGGAGCTGTTATACCCAAGGGTCGAATCTTTCCCCTCTCACAACCAGTGTCAGAAGCCATGCAAAACTACATTCAAGAAGATCTAGCCAAGGGGTTTATTAGACCGTCCACCTCACCAGCCTTAGCGGGGTTCTTCTTTGTTAAGAAAAAGGACGGTGGACTCCGTCCCTGCATTGACTACCGAGGTCTCAACGAGGTAACTATAAAGTACCGCTATCCTCTTCCTTTAGTCCCAGCCTCCCTTGAACAATTATGCTCAGCTAAATACTACACTAAACTCAATTTAAGAAATGCCTTCAATCTCATTCGCATCAGAGAAGGGAACTGCCTTCTGTACTACCCCGGGGCACTATGAGTACCTAGTGATACCTTTTGGTTTGTCTAACAGTCTTGTTTCCAGGCATTTGTCAACAACATCTTCAGGGAAATGATAAACCGCTGGGTAATAGTCTATATTGATGACATTTATTTAAACAATTTCGATCTCAGCTGAGGAAACATTACAGAAACATTCTTACAACCTAAAATTGTGACGATATTGCTGGGATGTTATTGTTTTTGTCAAACTGTATTACATTATGTATTTGAAACAAGTTTTGCATGTTTTTGCAGCTTTGAAGTAAACCAAACACTTTTGTATTCCCCAACACTGTATAATTGATTGGTGCATCCAGAATTGGTCTGTATCAGAAGAAGGAAGATTTGCCAGCTGCCAGCTGTTACACTCAATCAGCATCTCTCCATCTGCAATTGTCAAGGAAAATGAATTAAATGCCTGTAAGAGAAAAAGCTACATGCAAATCCTACAGAGTGTTGGAGAGTAACTAACTAAAAGTAACAATGCTACAACATCCTTTTGAATGCATATCCATGGTCAGAGCAACTGGGTGCAAGAGAGGAATGATTCTAGGGGCTCAAAGAGTGAGCATTTATATAGATATAGCAAGGGTTTACTAAACTTTCACTCAGTTTGTTATCGCCACAGCAAACAGTGACTTTTTCGTAGATACATGTAATTGTATTGTAATATATAATTTGTTAATTAATAATTTGTATTGTAATATGTAATTTCACATTACTACACTATACTGTATTAGGCACTACCATCTACGAATTTGTCTTATGTTAGAAGACATGCTACATACATCAAAGTGCAAGCATGCAAAACTTCAGAGATTAAAGAGATAGATTAAAATGGTGTGTAGATAGATGTACAGCAATGTAAAATTTCTGAGTACTTAAGAAACTTAACACATATTCTTTACATAGGCAAATTATTTCATTAAGGCCATGCAAAACATACAACAACATGATTATTAAACTGTGACAATATCTCATTAAAGATAAACAGGTAACTGTTTTTAGATGTTTTACAATAATGTAAGTCTTTCTAAACTAGTGATTAGTCTGTTTATGATATCACACAAAATTAATTACGCAAATCAGACTAAAATACACCCTGATTGAAGAATTAAAGATTCCCATTTGGTATTGTTTTAATTATGCGTTCTGGCAAGGTTTCCTGTGTTGCAAATAAAGCAATAAATCTTTACCTTTTAGCTTTCGGTTCCATTTCTATTTTGTCTCCTGTTCCTTTAGTTATCTGTTGGCTACCTGTATGCCAGTCATTCAAAGTATTGTTCAAAGTATTAAAGTATTGTTTTGGTTACATCTGTAATCTCCATTCCGTGGTTAAGGGAACAAGACGTTGTGTTAATGTAGTTACACATCCGACCTTGGGCGATCAATCACTCTGTTTCCTATCAAAAAATGCCAATGAAAATTGCATAAACCCAATGGCAAAAGTGTAGCATGGCTTTCAAACAAACCATATTTTTGGCTTAACTATTTTCTAATCTTCCTTTTTCGCAAATCTGCAGATTTCTTTTTTCTGTTTGGATGTTGCTTAATGTGGCTTTTAAAGTACACCATCAAGACAGCCTTAACAAAGAGTGTGCTTGTATATGGTAATATCACAACAGCAGAAAAACTTGCTGAGAAACTTGAGCGAAAATAAAATACATCAAAAGCACACAATAATGTCAAAGCACACAATCTGGTTCACAATCTGGTGCACATGACCATCTCATCATTTCATGTCAAGCCATTTTTGCTGGATATACTATGATCTGTGAACGACAATATCATGTTTAATATGAATCTTTTTTCCCCATACTTTCTCATGTGGTTTTTTTTCTGCATTATATTACATTTCTGAAAAAATGGCTAAATCTCTTCTCATCACTCTCTGAGAAATTGATTTTCACCTGACAAGCTCGTAACACTTGGTTTCATCTGATGCAAGGACAGTTAGCAGGTAAACACTCTGTTTACTCACACACTTTCCTCTGCAGACCCGAGGCTAGAATGTAAATTGAATTTAAAAAAATCATTTTTCCCTGTTATATTTATTTTACCATCAGCAGCTATTGCTAAAAATGAAAGCTATTGCTGGAGAGATGAAACCGATAGCCTTGCACTGTTGTTGGATCTGCACCATATAAACATCAACTCCCTGTTTCTCTCTATTGCATCAATGTTACAGATTTTTCTTTCCAGGGGTAACAACATTTTCAAAGTAATGCTAAGAGGGAGCATCATGGGGCACTGATCTTGACAAGGAAGCCACAAGGATCATCACTTCACACAATCACACTTCGTGTCTTCCCAATGTTTCTTCTCTATGTAATTAGCTGGGAGCTGCAATCTTCTAGATGTCAGCTTTTTTAATGGGGATGTGGTACTTTTCTCTCCAGACGCTGTGCTGTTGCTCTACGAGATTAGACCACATCTAAAATTTCAGCTCTTTAGAAGATGTTGGAACAAATTTTACAACAAGTGCCACAAACAGCTAAAAGTTTATCCAGAGCAAAACTATGTAGGATGTTCAATTATATTTGACAAATGAGTAGTGTGACTGCTGACAATATTTTTAAAGGATAAGAGTTTATTACAACAGTTTGCTACCTTAGAATTATAAGGTTCTATCTGACATTTTTGTCAAAATTGAGTTATTGACATATTCTTACTCTAATATAACTTATTGACACTATTAAAGGTGTTTTATTTTTAAAAAATGTATTTTGGGTGTTTAATTTGAAAAACAAAAAAGTTCAGTGTTTGGTATTTACGATGCAATGCAAAAAAGTTCAGGTTCAAGTTTATTTATAGAGCGCTTTTCACAATGGTACATTGTTGCAAAGCAGCTGTACAAATGACAGTGAAAACATCCAGGGATATTTACAAATTTAAACATGTAAAATGAAATATGCAAATTTATGAAGTATATGAAATATGCAAGTATATGAGAATTATAGAATTACTAGACAGTCAATTTCTTTGACTGTCTAACTGTATAACTTTAAACCTCAATATCTCAAAACTGGTCAAAACCTTATATTTCTAAGGTAGCAAGTTGTATTTGCACTAAAAAATGAGTTAGGATAAATAAGCCAAAATGGGAATAATTAATTAATAATTAATGCCTAATAACACTGAACAACATGAATATAGAAACAAATTAAAGAACTCAAATGCAACTAAGACACAACTAAGCAAAACTAAGACATGAATGAACAGACAAGGGAACTTCGATGGCAGAACCAGGTTGGATGGTCTCAGCGTTTTATTGTACTCGTAGTCAAACAGGCAAGGGTCAGGGCAGGCAGCAAACAATCACAGTAGAAAAAGTAGTGATGTGTGATTTGAAGCGAGGCTTCGAAACCTGTGTTGAGCAAAAAGGGGCGTGCCATATGAAGCCCCGGTTCGAGGCTTGTATCTTTAATGTAAGAATCACACAACTGATGACAAACGAGGCCTCGGATTCTGTGGGAGACGTGATTGTTTCGTTTTGAGTATCGCTTTTGCATAAAGAGGGTTCGAACCTCAAGGAACTTTGTGGGTTTTGAGCTTCTTTTTTTGAATTAGAACCAATAAAAGTTATGTTTGTCCCTTTCCCCATACTGCGCTGTTGCAGTGTGCATTTCACTCCCAGTTCCACAAGCACTCTTGCACTCAGTTTCAGTAGATATATTTTATTTTAATTTTTAATTTTATATTTGATTTATTTTGAGTATTCACCATCATCATAACACTCAATTAATAATATTTCCATACAAACAAACACTTTTATGTTCATTAAGACAGAGTGGCAAAAATAGTTTATTTCATACGTAGGCATTCCAAGATACTCTGGCTCAGGATTAATTGATTTTTCTGTCATGCATTACTTTGCACAGCAGGTGTCACTAGTGAGAACAATTCAATGAGACCTTAGGGCTGGAAAGCCCCATTGGTTCATGAAGCCTCATTTTGCCATCACTAGAAAAAAGGCAAGGATCAGGGCAGGCAGCAAACAATCAGAATAACAAAAGATAGTCCAACTTCAAACACAGGAAACCAACAACTGAAGAAAACCGCTCGTAATTGATAGCCAGGGCAAATCAAGACTTTGCAAAGAACAAAGAACCGGGGGTTAAGAACCGGGGGTTTATATATGCTGGATAATTAGATGCAGGTGGCCGCAGTAATTAGTCCCAGGAATGTGGCCCTATGGGAAATGTAGTCTGGAACATAATCTTAGTATTCGGGAGACGGTTCCCACTGGTGGTTCGGAGGAGGAGGCACGGGAGCCTCCTCTGTAACAATATGTTAGTTAGTTGCCCAGGGGCCCCACACTATGTTAATCCGGCCCTGCTTACAGCAGCGTTGTTTTAGGGTTTTTTTTGGATAGAATTGCTTTACAATGACCCTAAACAACCTAGAGCACATGGTTAACAAGCTTGGTATTGCAATCTTTGTGCTTCTGAGGACAGGTCATCTCAAGGTGAAGCTAACCATCAAAGGGAGAGAAAGACAGACTTTCAAATGCTCCCAGGGTGCAGGATCAGCTAAGCACATTAACACCAGCTTTACTTGTGGTTTACACATACAAGGTGCCACACTGAGAACATTCCCACCACCTACTGGGGAAACTCTCAGAAACTCTCAAAAAATGACAGATTCATTATTTTGTATGGCTGCACTGCATAACAGATTGTACTGAGTGTAAAACACTGTCAAATAAAACACGATCAAAATAAACCAGCAATCTGGGTTTAGTATTTGATGGCCAGCTTTACTTATGACATCTTAACAAATAGCATATCAGCAAATCATGCATGTATGTGATCTACTATCTTAAAATAAGACCTACATATCCAAATGTTCTGCATAGTTTAATGTTGATGCTCTTGTCATCTCAACACTGATCTAATGTAGTGCTTTACTTTATTAGCCTGATTATGCCTTTACAGATCATATGCACAGATCCATTTGGTTTCCAAACTATCCTACAGGGCTCTCAGTTACTCCCATTTTGGTCTTCCACCATCTGTGACTGCCTACATCACTTTCAAGGAGCTAAAGCCTCTACAATAGCACCTTTCCTTATTTCTAATGTTTCTTCTACTGTACAGATATACAGTATGATTTTGCAGTCATTTACTCAAGAACATTTCAGGGAACACTGGTGGTACAACCACAACGAGGTACAAAAGCATTTACTATAGCATAACATTTAGAGAGGATTTTCTAAGAAAGAACTATTCAGTTGATAGCATTGTTTAGTTTCCACATGTGTGTATGTGTGAATAGTGCATATACGAAGGTAAAGATTCTTTACTATATACCATATGGTGCATTTTAATTGGAAATGTTCTTAAGTGCTACAGCTTTACCAAAATATTCATGGAAGACAGATGTGCTTCAGATGTGATTCAATAGCAATTTTGTAGGTCCCTGAAACAGATATAGCAGAAGCTTATTATTATTAATATATATAATGCTTTGTTACATCAATATCCCTTTTGGGCTTTATAAATTTTTGTATCTAGATTTAAATGATATACAGGCAGAGTTCCGCTGGTCTTCAAGAAACTGCAATGTGTTTGACATTCGTTGTGGAATTGCAGTACACAATGAAAAGGTTGACATGAGTCGGTCTATATATCATATCTGTCACGCATGACTTTAAGGATCATATCCTATCCCTATTTTTGAAAATCACAATATTTATTATATTGATATAGTTAACATGCATATACTAAACATGTTTAGATTCTTATATATTTATATATATGAAAAAATACACAGTACTGTCCAAAGTCTTAGGCCACCATTAGATTTTGGTGTTTAAGCAATGTTATAATGATCATATATAGTTATGTTACAGTCTTTTTATTTAAATATGACTAGCAAATACAGGAACATGTTTATGCATTAAAAAATAGAAAACAGATAAAGCAATGTACAGGCTAAAGTGATAATTTGCTAAATTGATGATTTACCACTTACTTTTTTTCTCCAGTAGTACATGAGAAGCTTGTGACTGGAAAATAACTTAGAATGGTCCATTAAACACCTCAGAAATTAACACCACTTCCAACACACCATCATTTCACAGAGTTTAATTTCTTGTTGCTATTTTCAGTAGGTGAGCCCCTGTGATACAAAACAGCATTTTTATTTTCATTTTCTGAGGGAGTGTTTGCCTTTAGGAGAATACACTTTTGGAGAATTTACTCATTTTAGAACAAACTGAATTTAACTACAGAACTGTTCATCTCTTTACAATATAAATATATAATTAACTGTTTGTTGCCCATGACTGTCACATGGCTGAATACAACCCTAGACAAGTTCCAAAAAATAACCATGATCAGTTTTGAATATGGTTCTACCATGTTTTTGCTTGTCTTTGCTGAAAAAAACAATACAAAATTTCCCTAAAAAATACCTTTTTATAAATACCTACACTGAACTTGAGAATTGCCCAGTAGAAACAGGTACATGTAGTTCCTGTCTGCATGATATAACTTTTATGAATCAGGTCACATTCTTATCCAGTCTCTGCCACTTTGTTAATTTCTATATCAAAAAAGAACATTAGCCTGCTAACATACCACCTTGGAAAAGTCTCACCCCTCCCAATGGATGACAAAAGACACTTAAACAGCCTACAAATGAAAGGCATGGGAGCTAATATATTTTTAGAACTTAACTAGTTCATATAGTATTCACTTGTTTCCTACAGGTGAGAAATGCAGTATGCCTATGCGCATTAAAGAGGGTACCCAACTGTCATTAGTATCTGTGGAGAACGTCAACATAACCTACCATATATATAACCATGGTAAGCAGATGTTACTAGGTCCTGTCCATTGGGCTAGTGCCACGTTATTTTAAAAACTCCAGACCAGGATGTTACAGTACATCCTGTTTTTCTTTGCTGGGTCTTTCTTTTTTTATAAAGTCTGCACCTCAGCAAATGTAATAGAAATTGCAGTGTTAACATGCAATGGCTGTATTTAACACCCACAAATAAGCAAGTGATTGGGCAGTCTTATTTAAAAGATGTGTTTGAGGCCAGTGAGATCACAACCCCAAACACTGTATTGCAGATTCTGTGTTCACATTATAGCAATTAATGGTAATAAGAGCAATTTAGTTAATAGTTTATTATATTAGTGTGATATTCATAATAATCTATACTGTGGGACTGATAAACTCATTACATTGTTGTGTTGCATGGTATAGCTCTTGTTTTAATTACGTGCCACATTCTATAATCTATGCTTGTCAGCTGAAATGGAATATGGGTAACAAAGAAATTAGGGGTGAAAGTGAAATTAATTATTATATTTAAATATTATATTTATAATACAGATGTGAAGTGTGACTGAGAAGGTGTCAGGACCTTGTTCTGACCACAACAGGGTTTGTTGTCTGTGTCACTTGTCCTCATGTTTTGTTTTGTCGGAGCACATGGTTTTGTTTCGACAGCTCACCATGTATTTCGTTGTCTTCATCAACCCCGCCTCCTTGTTCCCTTGTTAGCTCCTTGTTTTATCTAATATCCTGCATCTGTCCTTCTCTCATTATCTCGCCTTTATAGTTTCCTCGTGTTGTCTGTCCATTGTCAGATCGTCTTGGTTTTGCCAGTTTCCTGACCAGTCTAGTTTTGCGTCTCAGTTTTTTGCTCCTAGCCAAGTCTGTTGTTGTTTTCATTTTGTTCCAGATTTTCTCATTTTGTTTTCCAGTTGTTCCTGGCTAGTTGCCGCCTCTCCCCCCGGATCTCTCGCTTCCCTTCCAGCCCGTCGCCGCTCAGATATCTCTCCTGCCCTGCCAGTCATCCTCCCAGTTTTCCCTGCCCGCATCTCCGCGCCTGTGCCGTTCCTCAGTTTTCCGGTGGCCATTGGATTCGCCATCGTTTTTGTTTGTTGTTTTTGTCATTCTGCTCTTTGGTTTGTTTAATAAACTGTTCATTTTTGCATCCGCTATTGGATCTCCATGTTTTACTCGTGACAGAACGGTCTGACCAACATGGATCCAGCGGGTGCAGATCCTGTTCACTCTGCGTTAAGCACAGCAGGGAGCGCTCCTTGGGCAGCACTCCACCCAGTTTAGCACCACCTCCTGGGAGCTGCAACGGCTTTTAGCCGGCATGGCGGAGCTCCGGACTGGGATCGAAGGACTGCAGCGGGAGGCTGCGGCGAGCTGTGCAGTCGATTCCGTCACTCGTGCCCCGGCTGGGTTCGCCCCGGACCCCCATATTAACAACCCTCTGCCTTATGATGGTAACCCGAATTCCTGCCAGACATTTGTCTCCCAGTGCTCCTTAATCTTCGCCCTTCAACCCCACCGCTTTGTGCTGGAGGAGACTAAGGTGGCCTACGTCATCACCCTGCTTACTGGAAGAGCTCGTGAGTAGGGGACAGCTGTCTGGGACACGAGAGCGACATGCTGCACCTCATTTGAGACATTCAGGCAGGAGATGATCCAGCAGTTTGACCGCTCGGCCTGGGGTGATGAGGCAGCGTCTAAGCTGATGCAGTTGTCGCAGGAGAGCCTTTCGGTCACGGAGTACACAGTGAAAATTCGGATCATGGTGGCCTCCTGCGGCTGGAATAAGGCAGGAATTCGTTTCATGGACGGGCTGGAGGATGACATTCAGGACCAGATTGCCATCTGCAAGCCCCCAAAGGACCTCAGGGCTGCCATGGATTTGGCTCTTTGGGTGGAGACACGGATAGCGCGCCGTTGTCAATGTCGGTCAGCCCTTCCTGGATGTTTGATTGGGGGCCCAGACGAGCATCTCATCGCCCTCTCGGGTGGAGCCCTCGACCCCGAGCCCATGCAGCTGGGGAGGATGAAATGAACTCCCCAACAAAGACAACAGTGCTTGGCTTAGGGTCTCTGTCTTTACTGCAGGAGGCCAGGGCACTTGGCGCTATTCCACCGGAATTGTGCCCATCACCCAGCAAAAGAGAGAGAGTGCGGAGAGTCCTGATGGGCACAATTAATCAAACCTCTCACCATTCTGGTTGTCACGGGCAATCATCGTGAGGAGATTGTGCTGTACCTTACTGAATTACAATCCCCACATTGATTGGTCATGACGTTCTGTGTTGGCCTGGAGCCCATCTTGTCTTGTGTCTTGCCTGGGTGCTGTCTCCTCACCTGTGTTACAGTACCGGCGGAGTACCGAGATCTTCAGTTGGTCTTCTGACCTCATCCGTCCCTCCTTGTCTCCCGCTGGCGCTGGGTTCTTCTTCGTTTAGAAGAAGGACAGCTCCCTGCGACCCTGTATTGATTATCATGGCCTGAACGACAGCACAGTCAAGAATCGGTATCTCCTACCGCATGACGTTGGCTTTCGAATTATTGCAGGGAGCTTGGGTCTTTACTAAGTTAGACCTCTGCAATGCCCATCACCCCATCCGTATTCAGGAGGGGGATAAGTGGAAGACAGCATTTAATAGTCCTATGGGTTACTTTAAATACCAGGTCCTTCCGTTTGGTCTCATTAGGCTCTCATTAATGACGTGATGTCTACCTGGATGATATTCTGATATTTCTCCCCCCTTTCTCCAGGTTCACACTCAGCACATGAGGAGAGTTTTGCAACAGCTTCTTGCTAACCATCTTTATGTCAAGGCGGAGAAGTGTGAGTTCCACTCCGATTCAGTTTCGTTCCTGGGGCACATCATTTCAGCCCAAGGGGTCGAAGCTGACCCCTCCAAGGTCAAGGTCGTGGCCAGTTGGCCTGTTCCCGACTCCCGTAAAGCATTGCAGCGATTCCTAGGTTTCGCCAATTTCTACTGGTGGTTCATCAGGAATTTTGGCTTGGTTGCTGCTCACGGTGCTCACTTCCACCAACAGCCAGTTCCGGTGGAATTCTCAGGCTCAGGAGGCCTTTGACCCATTTCATCTCTGCTCCTGTGCTTTGTTTTCCAAATCCCAAATGGAGGTTGACGCTTCAGATGTTGGAGTGGGTGCGGTCTTATCTCAATGCTCTGAGAAGGAAAAGAAGGTGCATCCTTGTGGCTTTTTGCTCCCATCGGCTGAGCCCAGCAGAACGAAACTACCTTTTCGGCAATCAGTAACTGTTGGTGGTCAAGCTGGCTCTGGAGGAGTTGCACCATTGGTTGGAGGGGTCAGTGCAGCCCTTCTTGGTCTGGACGGACCACAAAAACCTTGAATTCATCCGTTCGGCCAAGTGGTTGAGCTTACGTTAGGCCCGATGGGCACTCTTCTTCAGAAGATTTAACTTCACCCTCTCATACCGGCCAGGCGCCAAGAATGTCAAGCCCGACGCCCTCTCCCGTGCGCTCGAGTCCCCCAGAGAGATGGCACCAGCTGAGGCCATTCTCAAAAGAGGGGTGATGGTAGGGTCGCTCTCAAGGGGGATCGAGTGGCGGGTGAGACTGGCCGGACGAGGGCGGAGGTTCCAGAGGGGTGTCCTGAGGGTCGGTTGTTAGTGCCAGCTGTGCTGCGCCCTGAAGTTCTTTGGTGGGGTCACTTCTCCAAGCTAGTCTGCCATCCAGGCATTCGGAGATCGCTGACTGCCGTCCGCCAATTCTGGTGGCCCTCCATGAGAGCCGATGTCAGACAGTTTGTGTTGACCTGTTCCTCATGTGCCCAGAACAATACCTCCAATGCCCCTCCCGCTGGTCTGGTCCACCCCCTCCCTATTCCCTCCCGCCCATGGTCTCACATAGCCCTGGATTTTGTCATCAGGCTGTCCCCATCTTATGGTTACACCTTCATCCTGACGGTGGTGGACCGCTTCTCCAAGGCGGCCCACTTTATTCATCTACCCAAGCTGCTCTCAGCACGGAAGACTGCTCAAGTTATGGTCAATCACATCTTCCCGCTCCATGGGTTACCGGTCGATGTTGTGTCCGACAGGGGTCCGCAGTTCATCTCCCGCTTCTGGAAAGAGTTTTGTTGACAGATCAGTTTGTCATTAAGATGTTATATTTAAGGAACCCAGTCCTGACTTAAATGCTTTTGTGGAACAGTCATTCTTATCTTGCACACTATGTAGGAGAGAAAATTGGGGTGCAGTATTTGAGTTAATCCGTGATAATCATTAGAAACACCTGTGAATGATTTCCTGCATTTGTTCATAAGTAGCCTGGCACTTTATTCAGGTCTTTGTGAATTGACAAAGGTCTTTGACAATTTTCTCCCTTTCAGAATGGTTGTCATTTTCTAGTGTTTTTGTCTTGAATTAGTTTACTTGATCAAACAGCTTTAGTTGTAACCCTGTTTTCTGCTTTCTCAACTTCCTTTGCCCTGCTTTGTCTCCAATTTATTACAGTTAGAATACGGGAATGTACCTGGACAACAAGTAACCAAGAAGTATTTAACATGGCATGGCATGTAATAAGACTAGACTGTTACTCAATTTTAGAATACCTAGAAGCTATATTGACTTTCTAAAAAATAGTAGATTACAATACTTATGTTTAAAGTTTGTGATTCTAAACCTGCCTCTCAAATGCTGAATGATAGAAACTGTTCTTAAAATTAGTAGACACATACAGAATCTCACAGAGCTTTGTAATTTCATTATACTGTCTGATACCAAAAACAGTGTGATTGGGACATCAATTTAGAGAACATTGTTGTAACCACATGGTGTAACCTGCTTTCTGGGGTAGTTACTGGGTATGAACCATGCTAGTGATCCATTAAAGAGTTGGTGATGATCACTTTTTGAAAGAGCAATCCACTATAGACATGCCGCTGCAAATCATTACAAGCTATTAGTTCTTACCTTTAGCTTTGCTGTTGTAACTAATACTGCCCACTGTGTCCTGCATCACTGTGTTAGACCTTTCAATACTGCTGATACTAAGAAAAATCTGATACTAAGCATTTTTGCTTGTGTGATAATGCTTAATTTAATGTAAGATGCAAATGTGTTCACTCATTTGAGCACAAACAGAACTCATCACCATCGCGTTTTACTAAAGTTTCTAATGACACAAATCATTTTAGAATTTCAGTAATAAAGAAATGGCCAATAGACTGGTTATTGACTATTAGTTCAATGACCAATTTTGCTGTGTTGTGTTTAAAAGAGTGATTTGGGGTAGAGCAAAGCAATTACCAGTTTAGGTGTGCCAACCTTTCTGTGGTCACAGGCAGTTCTGTTTTGCTAGGGTTGCTCGACTTCTCTCTCTAAAAGGTCAGTGGCCTTTTTCAGCTTGAAATGTTTCAAGCTGAGCTGAACAAGCTGAACAAAATGTGAACAAAAATGAACAAAAATCATTTATTGAGTTACCTTCCCTTATTTTTGGGACAGGAAGAAAAGTTATGGATTGCAGTTTTAATAAAGAACATAAACATTTGTAGAATGTTGCAAAAGAAGAAATAGTAAATGTTTTTTAAAAAATGTAAAAAAATTTCTGTACTAAAATATAATAAACTTTTTTTTGAATAATTAAAGAGTTTGATGTGCCAACTGCACTTCAGCATGTCATTTTCTCATCATATAACAACAGTCTGAGCCTAATTACACCTTATCAAGGCTTCTTACAGAAAAATCATCCAAAAAACAATTGCTTTTAAATGCTGAAATGAAGGGATGAGTGCTGAAATGAAACAAACTTTCAAGCAAAAAAATGCAATTACTTGAACTAAATTAACATTGATGGAAAATTAGAACTTTTCATTTGAAATTGTGTAGCATGTTGTGTTGGTGCAATATTATCCAGACATTCATTACACAATAAGTAATATTTATTGTATGTAGAACTACAAAATTGTAGACTTGTCTACTAGTATATTAGTGAACATATTGATAGGTTTTGGAGTTTCCCTTTATTTTTTTATAAAGATTTGTGTGAAGATGTGAAATTGTTGTGAGGGTCGGGTTTTTCTGGGCCTTGGCGATGAACTTCTCCACAATGTCGTCTGCCATGTTAAATGTGTAAGCCTTTTAAATTTAAAGAAATTTGTATTGGCTGTCAATTTTTTTTGTCCATCAGCTGGAAAAAGTAAATTGCTGTGAAAATGATCCCAATAATATTGTTTTAAACTTCATTTAAACGTAAGGACTATCATTATTATCCTTACGTTATTAGCCTTAACCCTTGTTTGTACCTTTAAAAAGTAGTTGTTTTCCCAAGACAAATGGGAAAACGTCTCAGGTTACGTATGTAACCCTGGTTCCCTGAAGGGAACGAGACGCTGCGTCGAAACGCTATGGGAACGCCTCCAGCGTTTATGCACTCTGAATCATGTGTCAAATCCGTCCAATCAGGGGGCGATATGTCACAGACAGGGTGATGTCACGACCAGGAAGCTATAAGAGCACATGCGTTGCGCAACTCGGGTTAGCTTTGAAATGAATGAAGCGAGCGCAAGCAAGTGGTACCTGAGGTATGGCCTAGAGACGCAGCGTCTCGTTCCCTTCAGGGAACCAGGGTTACATACGTAACCTGAGACATTCCCTTTCAGGAACTCGAGCTGCGTCAAAATACTATGGGAACGAGATGCCAACTCTGCCATAGTGAAGGGACCCCTGTCCTATGTTGAATTAGCCTTAGGGCATCAGGACAGAGTGGCCTGAACATCAAGGCCGTAAAATCTGACAAAGATCAGGGGAGTGGACCATCCAGCAGTGTCACAGATGTCCTGTATTGGGACACCTGCAGAAAAGGCCTTAGAGGACGCCATACCCCAGGTAGACTGAGCTCTTGTCCCCAGAGGAGGGGGAAGTCCAGAAGCCTCATAAGAAATGTGAATAGCATCAACAATCAAACGACTAAGCGTCTGTTTTGAAGCAGGTTGGCCCCTTTATGTGGGCCAAAGCAGACCAACAGTTGGTCAGATCTTCTCCACAGGGCAGCTCTGTGGACATAAGTGTGCAGTGCTCGGACTGGACACACACAATTAAGCTTCTCCTGGTCTCTATCCCTAAAGGGAAGAGGGCAGAAAGCCTGGAGCACGACTGGCCGTAGGGCACTTTGGCAACATAACCCACTCGCGGGTAAAGAGACGCTTTGGCCAAACCAGGCGCAAAGTTTAAATAGGTAGGGGCCACAGAAAGGGCCTGAAAGTCACCAACTCTCCTCAGAGAGGTGATGTCTAAAAGGAAGGCCACTTGGCCAACAAATGGAGATCAGGGATCTCTGCAATAGGCTTAAAAAGTGAAGCACATAAAACCTCTAGGACTACGGCCAGGTCCCACGGGGGGACTCAGGATCGCACTCGAGGCCACAAGGCGCGCCTGCAAGAACTCCAGCACTGTACCAACCGGGCAGTTGAAGCTGGGTCAAGCTGTGGGTCAAGCTGGCGGTCTCTACACCAGGAAGTGAAGAGTTTTCACTTCAGGGCATACAGTTTCCTCATAGAAGGAGCTCTGAATTGTAAAATGGTCCCCACAACCTCAGATAGAAGATCCCCCCTCAAGGGGATCCTTCAAATAGAGCCATCTAGGAGGGTTATGAGATCCGAGAACCATGCTTTGGGCTTGCCCAAAAATCCTCTAAATCTGAATCACCACATTGGTGTGAAGTCTCCGGCCCCTGCTTGACAGAATGTCTGCTCCCACATTGCATCATCAAGGGATATAAGCTGCCCTCAGCGAGCATAGCTACCCCTGGGACCACACCAGGATCTGGTGCACCAGCCTGTAAAGTTGGCGCAACTGCAAATCTCTCTGGTGGTTTACGTATGCAATCACCGCTGTGTTGTCGGTGCGCACCAACACATGGCGGTCTCTCAGGTCTGGGAGCAAATGTTTTAGAGCCCGAAGCACTGCTTCAAGGCAATTGATGTGCCAAGTAAGATGCCAATCTTTCCACAGACCATGGGTTGGGCGGCCACTCATGACTGCTCCCCATCCAGTAAGGGATGCATCTGTCGCTAGCATGATGCGGTGAGCAAGAGCTCCCAACACTGGGCCCTGAGAGAGGAACCAAGGTTTCCTCCACATGTCTAAAGCATGGATACACTGTCTCGTGATCTTTATCATGCGGAGCGGATTTCCCCTCGGGGAAAACCCCTTGGATTTGAGCCACCGCTGTAGGGGTCTCATGTACAACAGGCCAAAAAGTAGCACGTTGGACGCTGCTGCCATCAGACCCAACAGCTGCTTCAACTGTTTCACAGTGATGGACTGGCCTTGCTTGACTCTCGTGACTGCAGCTAGGATCGATTGTACTAGAGCGGGAGACAAACGTGCCTGCATCGTGGTCGAATCCTATACAACACCCAGATACGTGGTTCTCTGTGATGAAGAAAGTACACTCTTCTCTGTGTTCAGTCTAAACCCCAGCTCATCCATGTGGGCAAGAACGGCATCTTGATGTCAAACTGCCATGAGCTCTGAAGGAGCCAAAACCAACAAAACGTCAATATAGTTTAGTATGCGGATGCCCTGCAACCTCAAAGGGGCCAGGGCTAAGTCTACGCATTTGATGAAAGTGCAGGGGGATAGAGCAAGGCCAAACGGAAGGATTCAAAACTGGTAAGCTTCGAACTGGTCAGCCCCTGAAAGCCAGTCCTCGGATCTGATTTGGGAAATAACCTGCTTCACCATAAGCATCTTGAACTTCAGTCGTCTGACTGAGCGGTTTAAGAGCCTGAGATCTAGAAAAGGACGCAGACCCCCACCCTTCTAGGGAACTATGAAGTAGCGACCATGTAGTCTCAATTCCCTGGACTGAGGAGGAACCACCTCGATGGTCTCCTTCCTTAGCAGAGTAACTGCTTTTAGTTCCATCACCACAGCCTGCATAGGATTCACTAAAATAGGGAGAATCCCATCAAAAATCAGTGGGTGAGACATGAACAGGATTCTGTATCCGCGCTCTAAGGTACGCAGGACCCATTGAGATATCCCGGGCAAAAGCTTCCATGCTGCCAGGAAATTCTTTAGGGATACCAGCCTCTCGATGACCGAATTAGCTGAGTCGCCGAACAAGCCAAAAGGCACTAGCGGGGCGTCCAGGAAAAACACCCTGTCCTTTTCTTTGAGGTTGGACAGGGTCAGCCAGAGAGTGGCCACCAAGGCTGCCATAGACCTGCCGATGGTACGGACGGTCTCCTTAGTGGCACACAGGAACAGGTCGGCGGTTTTCCTTAGCTCCATCACATCCTCGGATGTGATGCTCACGCGCTCATCAAACCCCTCCAGCAGTTTGGCCTGATATGCCTGCAGCACACCCATAGTGTGCAGGGAAGCAGCGGCTTGACCTGCTGCCATGTACCCTCTGCCCACTAATGCTGAGGTATTGCGCAGCGGCTTTGAGGGCAGAGCCGGAGCCTTCAAGGACGCCGCCACCACGGGTGACAGATAGCTAGCTAGGGTCTGTTTAACTCGGGGCATCGCCTTGTAGCCCTGCTCGCTGAGCCCTGCTACGTTGCCATATAATGCAGATGCAGGGCTAAAGAGGTGAGCACAGAGCGGCTTTTTCCATGACCTCGAGACCTCAGTGCTCTTCCTGGGGAAAGGAAACCGCAGTGCGTGCTTCCGCACCCAGGAAAGGGGTATAGGACCTGACAGGAGAGGAATAAGAAAAGGACTGGCCCGTCTCAATTCCCTCCATTAGGTCAACGTGCGAACCCCACAAATGCAGCCTACATGAGGAACGCTAATGAGGGCTCCCTTCTCAAAGAGAGCCCTTCTGAAGCGAAGCACCCACATAGGCATTAGCTCACAATGCAGACAATCAGCCCCCTCAAGACCTGACTGAGCATGCTTCGCTCCCAAACACACTACACATAGAGCGTGTGATCAAGTTCCTGAAAGGAACTAAAAGCCAAGCCAGGCAAATTAGATCAGAGACAGGCAGCAGAGGGGTCATCTCATTAGCTGTTACTATTGCTCAACTCCTTCTCAGAAATGCTTAAAGAATCTGTTAAAAGCAGAATGGAAATGAGACAATTTAAAGCAGAAGAATTAGGACAGCTGAGAAACTACTGGAGAGCCGATAATCTGAACCTAGAAAACAGAAACAAATGTCAAAAAGTCACACACACCTACACAAGGGAAAATGATTATTAAACAAACTGATGCTTTTTGAAAATATAAAAATGAAAAAGTTTTTTGTTGGGGTTAAGTTTAGAATTACCGAGAATTATGTTAAATGTAGCAGTTGTTACTTCATGGACTTTTAACTGTACACACAAATACATCATTATACTACCTAGTTTAAAAAAAGCCCAACCATAAAGCTGAAATTCAATAGGCTTCAAATTGCACCATAGATCATAGAGATTTTGAGCATTCTTACAATGTTCTAGGAGATTTTGTATAGAAACACACTGGCTTCTTTAAGCAGACAATCAGTTGTATTTCCCATATATCTTCTGGTTGGAAATCAATTGAGAGATCAATAATTTCTCAGCTTCATGTTAACAAACCTAGCAGTTTTCAGTCTCTATTAATTTAGGGGTAGTCTCTAAACTGTGTTATTTATGTGTGGTCTGCATGCAGATGGATAGAACTCCCAATCGGACTTCAAACTGGAGAAGAAAATATGTGGCAAGAAGAGAGACCATGCAAGACACTCAGTCCCTCGTCATATGTAGAAATAAAGACATTTGTACAGGACAGACTTCAATTAAATTTTTGGGCTCATTTTTGGGTTTTTAATGCCCTGCCAAAGTGTTGACCATAGGTGTGTGAAGTGTGTAGCACATTAAGGCATCATTATCCCTAGTTTTTTCACTAATACTGTTGATAGTCATTTTCGCTTTAAATCATCAAAATTCAGAAATAAGAGTTGTGGGCAGTCAGAAGCTGGTGGTGGACACATTTCTTTTCATTAAAAATGCAATAAATGTCAGAACAGATTGATTTGATAATAAAATAATGTTCGTTTCACAGCAAGCACATTCTGGGCCCAGGACCCCTGGTAAATGCTGACACTGAATTTCTTTTTGGAAAAACCACAGTCTTATTGATGAAAGGCCCAGTATGGTTTTTACTCACATTTTAGTATCAATGATATTTATTAACCTCTTCATTATCATCTGCCCTTTTTAGTTGTTCTTTCATCTAGCTGATGATAGTTGAATGATAGTTTTTATTTTGTAACATTATTTTAAAAAGATAGATACTGAATGATAAGTTTGATATTTGCATTTAACACAAAATCTCTTTTATAGTTCAGTTCAGTTTTTGAAATATGTTTATACCAAGTGAATTCAGTAATCTCAATAAACATTTATTAAAATGAAAATTTAGTATTATTTTTTATTAATATTTTCTAATAAGCATATTTTATAGTAAAACCCTAGAATTTACTATTCTAAAATTAAAAAGTTTGATGGTCTGTATTTAGAGATGCTACACCTACAAGAACATAGTTTAGATGTATAATATGGATACATCTACCACTGTCTGTAGTAAATGCTAGTTAAATCATCCTGTTGTTTAGTGCATTTTGATGTCGTTTTGGTTAATATGTCAGGAGATTCTTAAGTTCTTTCATTAGACTCCAGCAGACATAGATCTGTTTGACTGGGACAGAACAAATGTTAAAGCTAATGTTAAACTTAGCAAACTGGGTTACACATTTAAACTCAGCAGCCTGGGTTGTTAAAACTAAAAAACTAAATGTAGTTATTTTGATGGGTTTTATATTGGAGTATTTCCAGCTAACAATTTTTGGTTCCCAGAACAATGTTTTTTGGTTCCTGAACATAAACAAATGGAAACCTTATGGGAACATCAGGGGAACATTCTGTTTTGCTGTGTTCTTGCTGGGCTATTCTCATAATTTCCTACATGCTTAAATTAAGACAATCATGAATAAACAAATAATAAAGAAAACAGGTTTAGACTGTAAAAATAACTTGTATTGCTTGCCAGCTGACATTCCCAAACGTGGTTAAACTTTCAGGACTAGGTCTGACCAACCCAGGTTTTGTTTTCTGTGTCACTTGTCCTCCTTGTTCCCCTTTAGGAACTCGAGCTGCGTCGAAACGCTATGGGAACGCCTCCAGCTTTTATGCACTCTGAATCACGTGTAAAATCCAACCAATTGGGGGGCGATACGTCACAGACGGGGTGATGCCACGACCAGGAAGCTTAAAAGCATGTGCGCCGCGGTGCTCTGGTTAGCTTTATTCATTCAGCGAAGCGCATCTGTGTTGCATTGTATGTCCTCTTTCTCTACCTCTAT